>CM067086.1:41064506-41304506 GCA_034008185.1 Gorsachius magnificus | reverse complement strand
TGTTTCCTGACAGCAAAAGTATCCTAGCCAGCTTATCAGTCCTTAGTATTTTCTATTGACCCTGAAACCTCATAAGTCTGACAATTTTATCCTTTGTTCTGGATAGATTTTTCTCCCTATTTGTTACCATTTGTGTTTCAGCATATTTTTGGCCTAAGTCTTAAACACAGGGACTTTGCAACAGAATTGAAATCTCTTAGGTCTGCACTGATACTGACTTCTAAGTGCCTGAAGGAATGATTTGAGTGCCTCTCCAATGCCCAGATATGACGACTTACTTTAGCCATCTACTTTTGAAATCTCATCCCATTTCTAGCAGGAAATCAGGGACTGGGTATTAAAAAAGATGGCAGTTACCCTGACATCAGAAATCACCTGCTGACTCAAAAATGTCCAAGAACAGATATATATGAAGACAAAACATTTTTACATTACTACAGAGGTGCAGTATAAAAAGCTGTTTGTATTGGCAAAAGGGTAAGCTACGTCATCAGAGGTCATGCTGTCCAGCCAAGGGAAGATAGACTGGCTGTACTGCACGTTTCTAGACATGTCTGGGTCCTCCAGCAAATACTACAGTTCCTGAAACTACTGAATACCAGAAAGTATGTGGGACTATTTCAGTTTGCCCCAAGTATAATTGAGCTATGACAATTTATACAGACTAAGGATATAACTGGGAGATTTTGGTCCATTTCTGTTGCTTTTATTCTCTGCCTTCTCTCACTGATTATTTTCAGCTAACTTTGTATCTTTTCTTCTACTTTGAAATGCATCTGTGTTCTCTGAAACTGCTCTGATTGCAATTCCACAGTGTGCTCTAAAATCCACGTCTGCCAAACTAACGTAAAATTCTTGGTTAGAACTAGCTGGAAGATAAAATGTTCAAAACATATATCTATGCATGTCTACATGCAAGGTACATTCACTGCCACGTCAAAAGAGTATTTATTGTAATTTTTGTTAAATGTTCAAATATACTGTTGTTTTTTGCCAGGAGTAACTTTATAATCCTCATTGCTGGGCTACCTCCCAAGATCTTGTTTTATCAGATTTCTTTACTATTAGCCCTGCAGCTATCTTAGAACATCAGCATCCATTTGTTTTGTACCACTGGCTCTCAATGTTCAGAAAAGAGAAAAATTGGGTTCCATGAAAAACTGTTTTCACCTGCTGAGATTCAGTACAAGGACTATTTTCCTTCAGCTAAGAGACAGAAGATTTTGCTTTGCAAGTACAAGATATATGGTACATTATTTCTATGCGTACTAGTTAAAAAAGAAAAAAAGCTCAACCGAACAAGGATGAAGTCTCTAAGAAGTCATTTGACTAGAAAGTAAGACTCCAAAGTCAGCACTTGAAGAAGATGATTCAAATAAAAATGCTTATAAGGTACATCCAGACTTTCTGAAGTGCAAAATTACCTAGAGGTTCTATGTAAAAATGTAGTTGGGGAGTATCAGGATGGGGACCTATCAATATCTACCTGCAGTTCAAGAAATGCAACACCACATGTACCACATAGCACCACCCCAGAAATTCAGAATTCACGAGTATTTTAAGATTGTTGTAGTGATAATAGTAGCATTTCCATGTATAGTTTGAGAAATGGTTTTATGGATATTCTTGCTAATATTTTTTTGTAACAAATAACACTTTGAATAGTGATTTGGTAACAAGTAGCTACAGCATTTCTTTTGTCATTATTAAGAGACCTAGCTATATATTATGCCCAGAGAACTATATATTAAACATAAAAATGCAGTAGGTCTGAGAAATACAAAATGTCTCCATAAAGACAGAAGAGAAAAAACAATGAAAATCACATATATTTTAGTAGATGTCAGCAGATTTCATCTATTATTATATGAAAATCCACAGTCCTGATTTTTGGTGTTTTTTCCATCAATACTTTCAGCAGTGAGTGCAAGGAAATGTTTGTCCTAATGTATCAAATACTCTCATATCCAAAGACAATTGCTTTATTTATCTAAACCCTTGCTTGAAATGTATACGTACATTTCAATTACAACAAGATGAAGCATAAAGTCTTAACAACATGGTGTAAGTTCAGAGTAAGGAAAGATTTACCAACTCCTATAGTTAAAAAGGCAGTGGCAGAAAATGCTTTTAACAAGAGACTAGCATAGGGTTAAAGCCAAATTTTTCTTGAACAGATGATATTTCAGATGGCCACACTATTCCAGATGCATCAATTTCCTTGAAAATCCAATCCATATATGTGCATATGCTGTGCTGGCAGGAGGACTGACTGAAATGGCCAAAACCCAAGAGCTAATATTCTTTTGGCCAGAATAATGCAATTATTATTTTCCTAGCTATCAGTCTAAGCATACAGAGCCATCTGTTATGCAAAGCAAACATACACATCTCAATTACAGAAAATGCAGTTGCCTTGACAGAATTTGGATTACACCACTAACCAGGGCTGTAAAATTTGTTTTAAGCTCGTGTATAATGGATGCCTTTCAGGAGTTTCCTAATTAGCATTTACCTGCTTAAACTAATTATCCATCCTTCTTCTTTACTGGCTTATTAAACTTCGTTGGATACTATGCATAAAACACATTAATATGAGCATAAGACAATAATAAACATTAAAGTTCCGATTCTTTACTCTATTAGCAACATGGTGGCGCACCAATTTCAAAATTTAAGATTCTTGAATGTAACTCCCAAACAGATTAAGGCAGGGATTAAAGTCTATTACAAAACAAGGGACATTAATGAGAGACAAGAATACTGATATGAGTTAGAAACAGCTCTGTTTCCATTTCTATCATTTGGTTTGCTAAAGCCAGCACAAAATAACAATTACTGAACTTATTACAGCCAATTGCTTGCATGTTCTTTGAGGAGTTAATGACCCTCTATTCGGATTCTCACCAGATAATATTTAAAATTAGTCTTTTTCTGCACCAAATGTTAAAATTTCCCATTTCATTGTTGTTGGGGTACTGCAAAACTGACAGTTGCCAGTGCTAACAGTTGCCTCCTCATAGCAGTATGGGTCCCAATTTAAAGGAACTGAAATAAATATAATCTCAGTTTTTCTTTTTCTCGTCAGGGTGACTGCAGTAGAAGTAGATTATCCTACTCTGAAAATCATCATGCAAAATCTTTCTGCTGCATTTCTAAGCATCAGGAGAAAGAAGTGAGCCTTCCTAAACATTTCTGAATGCTGCAGGATTAGGAATAAGCATCAACAAGCAACTTTCCCCCCATTTTTGTCCTGCTTTTTAATCTTTGAAAAACAGCTGTCAGTAATTAAATAAAATTTTAAAAAAATTAAACTATTATATTTTATAAATTTGTCTTTTCATATTAGTGAGCATTTGTGAAAGCAGCAAAATGTGTCCTTGTTGGAACCCTCCCTGCAAGACATTTTAATGGTCTCTTTCAGCATTTCTTGACTCCAAATGACTCCCTGTCATCGTGTCAGCTCCCTGGATAATGCAGGGTACTCCATAAACATCCAGTAATAGGACACAAGGGAAGTACTATTAGTGTGTCCCTTTCCTATCAGGTATAGAGGTTTAAAGTTCAAAACAACTGAGAAAAGAAACTTCATTT
Source organism: Gorsachius magnificus (assembly GCA_034008185.1). Lineage (NCBI taxonomy): Eukaryota > Metazoa > Chordata > Aves > Pelecaniformes > Ardeidae > Gorsachius > Gorsachius magnificus. The sequence goes on along the minus strand of CM067086.1, from coordinate 41,300,912 downwards.
GTTCTCAATAAATTAATAATGATCCTTCATGGTAAAAAGTTTTCAGGCACAAGTTTATCTTATCTCAACATCCAAGACTGATAGATACCTTTTTCAATTACTTCTCAGGATGAACCAGATGCAACTTTAAATAACTAGTTCAATAATCCACGCAAAATACAGAAACCAAATTATTATTTTTTTAAGAATGATAAACAGAAGAACGCATCATACATGATTATGTTCTAGAATTGAAAGCATGTACTTACTTGGGACAGGCCTAAATAGATGGAGACGGTTTCTGAAATGTACAAAAATTTTCCTTCTTGATTTAGTGCAAATACAAATCCATCCAGGGACTACAGAGTAAAGAAAAAAAAAAAGGGAATAGGTTAATAAAAAATTCTAAATTCCAGATAGAAATAATTCAAACAAAGGCATCACATAATAAATAAAGGAAAATGTTCTGATTTCTAAGAGAGTGTTCTTAATATGAATCCTTAAGACAATTATTCCTTTATATTCTGTCTACATATTAACAAACAGCATATGAGTATATTCCAAAGTTCAAGGACTTATTGTCGTGCTTACATCTGCCATATACTGTATTAAATTTATCTCATTTGCATGACAGAAGAAATACAGAAAATGTTCTTCGATTTTTTACAGGAAGAAATAAATAAGGAAAACAATGAACCTTCCAATCAAATGGTATGTAAGAACATACCCCCCCCATCCCACAGAATCAAAGCAGAGATTTTCAACTTCCTAAAACTGAGAAAGAGAAAATAAAATCCTACCATCACTCAAACCACTATGGACCTCAATAATTTGTTAATTAATTGAGGATTACACACACACACACATATGCACACGCGTGCGCGCTTATCCTCCCCCCCCCCCCCCCATTTTCCTTTTGTGAGAAAACAAACAAAGCCAATCAGCAGATTACTGTCAAATATGTTTACAGCTTAGGTCTACAGAAATGTTACGAATTTCATCCCTTTGGTGTAAAACTCTAGATCAGATTTTATTTTGACAGGTTCAAGTCTTTGGATGTGATTTCCATTGCAACTACAAAAATCAAAATACGACTACACAGATTAATGCATACCTTTTGAAACATGAGTGCAGTTAATAAACAAAGGACTATATTCTAAACTGACACATGGAGTAAATCACTGCACATCAAGACGGAAATATACCTCTAGGAATAAGAGCAAATCTTCACTAGGAAGAAACTGCCTTTCATACACTATATGTGCCTTTACTTTTATGCTTTTCATGAGGATGATTATTGGCAAACAAGCATTCACTATTGCAAAAGTAAAATCACAAAATTCCAGAAATTAGAAATGCTAAAACAGCTCGGAAAATAAGAATCACCCCAAACGTTGGGATGAACAAGAAATACTCCCAAAAAATCCCATCCCAAATATCTCCTTGGGATAAAGGTATGTGAAAGTAAAAATAAAACTGTAGCATTTGCAAGATCAACCTGGTTTTGGAAGAAAAAATAAGAGATGCACACAAATTTGATGGAGGTATATGATGACAAAGTCATGTAATCATTTCACTCCTTTTCAAATACAGAACAGTGATTTCTGAGGGGTTTTAATTTTTTATTCTTCTGCTTCTTGATTAATTTCTAACACGCTGCTGGTCAGAAGCTGTCTTTGGCAAGTGTTCACCCCTCTCTGATGTAGTAGGTGGTGGAATTAGTTCAAAAATCTGTGTTTTCTAAAAAGAATAAACCACATATTGGAAAACAAACCCTCACTAAAGACACTGCATTAAAGAAAGACTCTAATTTATATTTATGAATTAATAAAAATGTAAATCTGCATAGATTTCCTTCATGTAAAAACATTTATATTATGCAAGCCATTTATGGCCTCTTATAAATCATCATCATTTCTTGTCAAATGATTAACATCAGTTCCTTGAATTTTAACATCAATAACAGGTGGAAAACTTTTGGAACAGTGAAGTTCAGACTTAGATCCATACAAGGACAATCAAAACCTTTACACGTTTGATCTCCTCCGCTATGTATCATTTCTTTTGCTACTATCCACTTTCCTCATCACAGAAAGATCAGAAGAGTAAATCTTTAAAGGTCTTGGTTTAAGTTTTCCTGATGCTTGTCCCTCTGTCCCGTGTTCTTTTGAGGAAATTGGTTTAATCCTCTGGTAGAAATAAAACAGAACCATCGCCCTGAGTCCCTGGCTGCCTATATATGTTCTTGCTAGAAGGCCATTCTCCACAAGGAACAATAAATTGCCATACTGAATCAGACTAACGGCCTACCTGCAGTGGTCAGTTTTCCTGGGTTTGACAGTGTGTACCTACACACTTGAAATATCCATAATGGTTATGTAGGTAATGACAAGCCAACCAGAAGTTTCTTTCTGACCTCAGGTTGTTACCAGTTGGTATGACCATGATGGCTGATATTCCTTATAATTATTTTTTATAACTAGTGTGCTCAAGACTTTTTTGTCTTTTTTTTGGGAATCCTGTTATGTTCTTGGCTCAGTGATGTCTTGAGGAAAGAAATTTCACAGGTTATTTATGTATTATATAAACCCAACTTTCCTCTTCTCAGTTTTTTACATTTCCAGGCTTTTAGCATGGTCCCTTTGCTCTTATACTCAAGAGAGTTACATGCAGTTGGAGCACTTTTATGGTCTGTTCTGTTTAGTACACTGCATTACCATACAATTATCTGGCATATATGGATAGAGTTTTGTAAGAACAGCAAAAAATAATTCTCTGAGTCACTGATGGCTTTCCTGCTTCTTTCCTATGCATCATCTCGTTTACGAATTCAGGCTTCTTAATGAAACAAAAGTTTGAAGAAAGCTTTTAAGTACTGATTAGGCAGCAATGTTTTCCTCAGTGTTGTCTTGGAATTGGCTGAAACCAGTTTTGTTGGAAAAATATAAATAAATAAAACTATCTCTGATCAACACAACTGCACAAAGAAATTTCAGCCTTTGTGGCTAACGTTTGGCAAGTCATCGGCAACTGGGAAGGATGTTATAGTGAGAAGTGTTAGACTCCTCAAGCACTTGCCACTGTTCTGTGCCATCAACTCTGAAACTCTCAGTTAAACAGTTTTAATGCTTTATCCCTTTTCTTCTCTTTCTTTCTGGGAGACTATTCCTCACTTTTGCTTCATCATTTTACAAGGGAGGTACTGAAGAGGCACCACCAGATGGACTGGCAGGACCAACGCAGCACACCCACAATGCCTTTGGATTCTTGCGTGATTAGTCACTTCCCATGCCATAAAATTAATTCATTAGGCCAACTGAGACTACTAAGTCATGGTCAGTCCTCCTTTCTCCATTTCCTTTCCATCTTCCCTGAAGTTATGCTTGGGTATAAATACTGACCCGATTCAACATTTTGTTCACTAGAGCAAAATCAGAAAGTTTATTTAATCATGTTCTGAAAAAAACCACTGATTAATAGCTAATGGAACAGCTAACTGCTTCCATGCCCAAAATACAGAGACATTAGAAAAAAGGCCCCGAGTACTAAGCTCAAGTCCTAATACCTAAGAAAAATGCCAATAAAAATAGGGAAAGAAACAGCCACCTTACAATGCAAGGCAGCTCCTCCCACTAGTATTAAAGGGCTGAGATGGACCACTTTTGTGACAACGTTGTTGTTCCTTATACAGGTCAAACAGTAGTTCTGAAGGACTGTCTCATTCGTTATTCATAGGTATTATTTATGAATATTTATTATTTAAGTAATGCATGTTGAAATTTTTCAATTTTTCATAAAGCGTATGTCCTTTGTGCATGCCAAGAGAGCAGCAGACTTCAGAGAAGGTGGCAGGCAACATAACAGAGGTTATGCTATAGACTGAAGAAGAGGATGTGATACCATTGTATACTACCTATTTAGAAACAATTTTGTTTTAATGAGAAATCTCTGGAAGCATTATTCACATTACCTATGTATAACTAAAGGCACAATAAGTGCCAGAAGGTCCTGGATTTAGTCAACTTTCAAATCTCTCTTTTAAAATGAATGCCACAGTGTAATTTCCAGGCAGAATTTCTGAACAGTTTCACTGTAGTTCAGAGGCAGGTAGGATTCCCGTTTCAGACATTCCACAGTCATCATCAACTGTAGTATAGAAACAGGTCCTGCAAAGGTAACTGTTTTTACATAAAGTGTCCTATTTTCATTGAAGCAGAGGCCATGAATATAAAGGTAGAGCATCTTCTTTTAGGAAAATATTCTTGAGTTCACTTCTTTTTTATTTTTATAAGCGAAGGTGACTGTCATAAACCCAGACCTATCCCATCTAGTGCGGCAGCTGAAAAAGGGTCAGGGTGACCCCAAATGCCAATTTTGAGCACAATCCAATTTAAGGAAGACTGGCAACTTGTTGTTTAAACCTACGCTTCCTGGTTTTATGCAAAATGTGATTAAAGCTGAAGTTCTCTGGTACTTTTGATTTCAGAAAACCATTATGCTGTTTCAATCACCACAGGCTACTTTTTAATTTTTTTTTTTTTTTTTTTTTTAACTGCCCCACTGTTTTCAACAGGCGCCAATTAAGATTCTGGGGTCAAAGGGTTAATTACATCTTCTTACCCACTATGTAGAATTTTCTGATTATTAACCAAGGTTGGATTAAGATGAAAAAGAACCGACACAAATGTTAATGCTTGCCCCTCCTCAAGAAGATTTATCATAATACCATGCTGAAATCTATATGCTTTCTTCAAAGCTGTTAGAGAATTCAATCTTAGAGGAAACACTAAAATAAATGCTTTAAAGACATGCAAGTATCTGATTTATTGGGCCAGTTTTCTTATTCCAGAAAACTGTTCTAAACTAGCGAGACAGGCCTGATAGAAGATTTCCTTTGTCACATACCAGCAAGTCAATGTGGTAGACACGAAGGAAGTGAGACTCAGATGTAAAAGTCACTAGCTACAGCACCTCTGAATAATAATGCCAATAATTATAATTTATATCCGCTGACATCAGAATAATATGAAAATGTAAAGCATGGGTTTTTAACCCAAAATACTAAGTGTCTCTTACAGTATTTGTAGAATATTGAGGCTATTTCCTCTCAGGATATGAAACCCACTGTACCACTTTGACCGAATATGCACTAATGTATAATGCATCATTCTAAATGGATTTATATTTGTCAGAGGAATTTTGTCCCAGCCATTTTTGCATATTCCCACTACAGGCAAATTTAATTCACTGCAGTCTTACTACAGTGTCCTTCTGGAGAATATCCTCATATTTCACACCATCCATGAAGTCCCTAATTCTTTCTAGTGTATTCCAGTGCTGCAAAAAACCCTGTTACCCTGACCTAAACTCCAGTTAGAGTGAAGAATTACCAGTAGGCTAGGTTGTTTTAATGACAGATTATTTTAAACTAAGCTTTCACCATCTGTTCCACCCCCTAATTATGAATGCAGAAAGAACATATTTCACAATTACATCAGTAAAAAGTAAGATATACATGATTTAAATGCATGCATGTGTTCTTTGTCCAATGCAGCATGCATCTGTGTTGTTTTTCTCATCATTCAGGCTCTGATCAGGAGATAGGGGCTGGGGAAGGGAATGCTCCCCCTGATAAAACAGATTAATTGATATACTAAACTTTTTCCTGGCAAACAGATCATCTTAATTAGAATTTTTCACTGTTATGACATAATGATATTGTAACTGGAGCTGAGCATTAATTTGAGGACAAAGCCTGTCACCATTAGACATGCAACATTCAATAACAGCAAAAATATTTTACTCTTGTTTTAAAAGAGAGGCAGTATTGGATGCAATTGACATTTACGAAAGCAAATAGTCCCTCTCTTATAATAAACATATCATTGCATAATTTATTTATTGTGTTACAGCATGGCTTAAAAACATGATTCACTAAAGACAGCAACAAAACAGTAAGTTTCTTTTCAACATGGCAACCATTCTTGGATGGGGGTTTAAAAATGAAATAAATGGCATAAACAATGAGTAACAGAAATCTGATTCAAAGCCTCAGTGCCTGTCTACTGTGCTCTCAGTATTAAGATATCAGAGTAATATGCTCCAGCAACACCAACAAAGATACGAAAGCATAACTACTTAGGTGGAAAATCTGACCTTGGGCTTTCACAATTAGGTACTGTGAGACAACTGGAGTATTATTCCTGGAAATAGGATTTTACATGGGATGTATTTGATGCACATGAATGAAAATGAGCGACTGAAGTTTGATCATCTACTGACTTACAAAATCTCCTCTTCGGTCTTTTTAATCCCTTGCAGAAAACAAAACAAAACAAAAGCTCGAATAAAACAAAAAGGCATAGGACTTATCGCAGTGTTACTTGGTCTACAAGCCTTTACCACTGAGTAAAAATCCCAACATCAAACACATAAACCCCCATGTTTTCAACTCTCATACCACTGCCATTTTTTCAGTCGCAGTCCGCCATAACAGTTATATGGCTACATGACCATAGACTCCTTGTGAATTAATGACACATATTTGGCAACAAAGCAACATGTATTTGGCACCAAAACAACTGCAATAAAAAAGATGAGGTAAGCGGACAAGCTCAAAGGATGTGGTTAGAATGGACTTTGATGCCAGCTTCCTAATTTGTCATCTTCGTGCTCTTTGCTCGTGTGGTCAGGATGCAATTTATGACAACAAGGAAGTGCCAAAAAATAAATGTGTCAATAATAAGGAGGTCTGCTTTATAGCTCAAAGCCAAGAAACGAAGGAAGAAGAGTAAACTTTGCTGATTCCCTTGACGCATCTTTCGCCAGATTTACAGAATAAGTATGTTTATGTAACCAAAGCAGCAAAAACTTGCAGGGGCAGCTTTACTACTTGTTTAGAAAAAACAGATTTTGCTCCAGATCAGAACCATTGCAAAAGTGTAGAGAGGAAAAGTTTAGAGGTAAGAATAATGTTTAAAGGTGGCAGTCCAGTTCTTCAGGTGTACTCCCAGGTTTATTCACTGATAATAGATTGACAAATATCAGAGATGAGCCTCAGACTCATAGAAAGATTACAAATCTCTAAGCAATGGGAGTTCAAGAAGAAAATCGGAGATTAAGAGTTTGACAATTTTTTATATACAAAACCAATAAATGACTTTTAGGGATCTCTGCCTTGTAGATAGCAATTTTTTTTTTTTTTCTCAAAAGCCATTCTATATTGCTACAAAATCTCAAACCATCCTGACGGCAAAGAGGAAAGTGTACCATGAAAGCTGTTAGGCTTCCTGAAAAGTTAGCATCGCAGTAGGGGAAAAAGAAATATCCTTGGGTTATACTGCAATGCTATTACAAGAGAGAAATAGTGAGGCTTACTAATGTGAAAAAAAAAAATCCAGGACAGACAGCTTGCACTTAGTCTACACCCAGTTTATCACAGGATAAATTTTTTCTTTGGCAAACCCCTTCCTATAACATGCAGACAACTGTATCAATGCCAAAATAAGATAAGAACAACAAAATTGAGTTACATGATAGAAGCCAGATGATCTTTAATTATCTCTGTGAAATTTTTTGGTCAAGTACTTGCACTTTTTGCTATATGCTCTATATCTCTGCTCATTATTATGCTTCTGTTTGATTAACTGATCTAAATTTGCTGGGCTGAACTGCTGAAATTCTTCATGCAGGTTTTCATGTAGGAGACACAGTGATGTGCATTGAGGGAATTAAACTATTTGTTAGAAGTGGTTTGATGCTTTACCCAGTACAGCATTAGCTCTGCTGAAGTCAGCTGGCTGTGCAGGTTATTTTAATTTACATGCTAGGCTTCCACGGCATTAAGATTTTAACTGACTGATGACCTGCTACAACTTGAAGCTTTTGGATCGTTTTTCAGTGATGGTGAGGACTCAGCCTCTCTTGAGTAAAACCTTTTAGAGGGTGAGTAGTACCCACTAGCGAGAGATAAGAAACTTGAGCTTATTTTCTTTGTTTCTTTTGGAACAAGTGGAAAATAGTAAGTGATACAGTAATCTTTTACATGAGTTTGACATGCAGACAATTTTACAGTAGTTCTATTGCAAGAAGACGTTACAGTAAACTGTACATTCCCTGTGTCCGTATCAGTGGTTTCCAGTCTATGGTCTTCCATCTGACTGATTTCAGCCTGAAATATTCAAACTGAAAACTGAACTATTCAACAGTCTGGGGAATCTGAACTATTTATTCTGAACAACCTCAACCTGAACTGTTTGAAGGGGCTGTGAAAGGTAACTGAGAAAAGTAAGCTTACTGCCCATAGACCTAAATTCACCACACAGTATTTAAAACACCAGTGGATAATTTTTGAGATCCACTGGTGTACACACACAAAAAAAAAAAGATTAAAAACTGCTGTTCTCATTGACAAATGCTATTTTTCATAGTGCATTCTTCTGCATAAATGATTCAATACTAAACCAAAACATTGATTTAATTAGTGCTATACTAGCCACTGTTGAAAACCTCCGAAGTTAAAATCTTACTAGGCAGAATATTTATACTCTGTCTTCGCTATTCTCTTTTCTGAGAGGAGGGCTATATGTATTAGTGTAAAGAAAAAGGGAGAAAAAGGACTCCTGAGGGAGGGATTCAACTGTCGCACTTAATTAAAATTCAATTTTGTGGGAGTTGTGTATTAAAGCACTGACCTTTCATCTTTACGATGCCAATTCCTGATGAGCTCCTACCCTTCAATTATATAGGATTCCTAGTGTTGGGTCCAGACTGTTTGGACAGCAGATTGTGACACCAATAACTGCATGCGATCTAATACAATCAACTATGCCTATTTAGGATGAGACTTTCTCACAGAGATTACGTTATGTATCTCTTACCCTGAGAACGTGATCGCTTAGGGTCAGTATTAAGTGTATACCTGGCTGTGGACTGGCTTTGTGACCAATATCAAGTGGTTTCTGCCCTTTGGTGGTCCAAATATTCCAATCACATATGCATTTGTGCACCGAGAGGTGCTGCCCCGAGTAAAGGACTTGACACTTGTACGTTTACTCCCATAAGTGCCAAAACTGAAAGAATAAGGCAACCCAGTAGCAGGAGCTATGATAAACAGTGGGAACTGGCAGAATGAGGGCTGAGTCCCCGGACCTGCACTTCACACCACAGAGCAAGAGATTATGGGAACCTGATCTGACTGGAACACTGCGCAGATAGCAGCACCTACACAAGCACAACTGATTGTGGGAGCAATAAGTATTGTCGTGAATGTTACTGTTTCCAAAGCTGCAAGTTTAAAGCCCTTTTGTGTTATGTATGAATATTTTGGTTTATGTAAGCTACATTCAAATTGATCTTATAGTCATTGTATAGCTGCATGTTTGGCTAGCTTTTCTTTGAATCTATGCAAGCTGACACTATATGAAAGTAAACAGATTAAGGTATCTAAATGCCTGTTGTCCAAAAAAACTAGGCAAAAAAATTATAGGGAAGAATTTGTGATATTGAGTTAATTGCAGTCTTAAAATAACACCTGCCCTCAGTAGGTACTCAGATGCTCTGGTGATTGATCCTGACAATTGGCTTGCTAGAATTAGACCTCTAGCCCAGAACTGAGTGCATGTGTTCTCACTTGCATCACACAATTTCATACATATGAAGCAGAGAGGCTGTGCTCAGGGAAGAACAGGATAAGGGGCTTATGTTTAGCATATTTAATCTATTAGATGGCAATACAGACAACCAAAATAGATTTGAATGAGAAATTGAGTTCTTTGCCTAGCATATCATTCTGATTTATACTCTTCTTGAAAGAAGAACATGTTGAGAATACTTTACCGACAATGGAATATAGAGATAATAAGAACACAGAATATTAAGAACAAATCCAAAGTCCATTCAATCCAGTGCTGTTTCTAACTGTAACCCTTAGCAGATCCATGGAAAAAAATAAAAACCTACGTTCTTATCTTCAGCCTCTTATCCCATGTTATAATGCAAAGAGGACAGAACCTGGTCCTAATCAGCTGAATGTCCCTCCAGCTGTCATTAATCCTTGCATGAGGATTCATGCAGGAGATCCATTTGCTATTCCAATTCTTTCTCCACCTATGGGAGCATGGAGCTGTTCCACAGATGTCCACTCTGAAGTCTTCTAGGATCCATGTGCAGCTGGACTAAATTAAAGCAGCTGTTCAATTTTCCAGTGAAGACCAGTACATAAAAGCCTGCAGAACCGTTACTGTCACTTGACTCCTTATTCCTGTGACCCTTGAAACAAGAAGAATCTGGACTGGCATGAATCTGGACTGGCATGAATCAGAACCTGCTAAGTACTAGAAGTTAGGTTTAGAGAGGCATGAAAAAAAAAAAAAAGCCCACGAAACTATAACCCTTTGAGGTCTGGATTGTGAAGTGGTTCTTCCAACTTTGAAATTAGTTTCCTCTACTGTGCATGTCTTTGTCTGTCTGTCCTACTAACCGCATTCCATCCATGGCTAGTTTTTGCTAGATTTGACAGCAGGCAGAGGTCTCGAAGAAATTCCTATGGGTTTGGTGAAAAGAGACTGACAATGGAGACGAGACTCTCTGAGAGCCTTTGCAGCAGTAAAAGCTGGACTATGAGTTCCTATAGTATCAGGCATCACAAAGCAGAGACCTTACAAATTCCCTGAACACTGAAAAAGCCTCAGCCAGGTTGCACTGTCTTAGACACAAAAGTAAATAGAAGAGGAGAAGGAAATGTGCAGAAAACAATGCTGCGTTACTTTGGTACCAATATATTTGGGTTCCATTTACTCATCTGTGCAGTTAAGAGCAGGGAACGCAGGAGCACTGCAAATATGTGGGACTAACAGAAAACCAAACAATGAACTTCCCGAAACGAGTTAGAGACTGCATTAATAATAGAAATATTTCAAAATCTTCCCCTGAAGTAATTATCCACTACATCAGCATTCTACACAGTGGTGTTAGTGTCTCTATGTTGGGTTGCAGTACTTCCTTCAAGGGTTTTGAGGTTACAGTGCTTCACTCCAGAAGTACATTTCACACAAAAGCGGGGAATGCACTTTTATGTAAAAATCAATTATCCTGATGGAATCGGAGATCTGGTCTGCAATGATTTCAGGAAATCAGCTCAGTTTGCCACTAAAAAACACCATTGCTATGTTGACCTTCCACTTCTGTTTCACAGCTGGAATATGAGACCAGGTGAGAAGACAGCATGTAGCTCTGCCATTAACAGGACTCTAATCTCACCCTAGGCTGTGAGGAAATACTGTGTTTCTCCCTCCCTCCTTTTTTCTTTTTTTTTTTTTCCTGAGCTCACCTCTAATGCCTGTGTAGGTAAAGATAAGTATGGATTTTGCTGTTTACCAGCTCATTGCATAAATTCAAGCATATCAACAGCACAGAGCAGCTCTTTCAGTGAAAAAAGTTTATATTCTTTTTTTAAGTACAAGCTAATATATTATAGTGGCACCTCTGACTGCTGTGATAATTAAGGGTCTGTTTGTATTTCCATAATAAAATCCTATGGGGTGTGGGGGGAGGGGGGCAGGTTATGATTTGTCCGTATAGCACCAGCAGAAGCCAGAAACACAAAGGTTCAACCAAGAATACATTTTTTTTCCTTTTAAAGAGAGTTTCACAGTAACCACGTGAAAAAAATGTTCCTCTGTACTTTTACCACAGGGTTTTAGTGTGCAGCCACACTATCATGATGTGCCCCTAAGGGGTCCCCTGGAGCAGCTGCAGCATAAAGTATCAATAATCTGCTCATCAAAGGGTGCTCAAGATTTCCTTGACACTGCAGAGTACAGTAGCTGTTGGTTGTGCCAATAATCCACGCGCCACATTATCTAAAGAGCCCCAAATAAGTCTTGACACCACCAACCTTAATGCTATTTATTGCATGTGTCAACAATCTATATGTTGTATCCCATGTCCCAAGTAGGAACTGACATGATTGCTCCGCACTGTTACTACTACCCGTTTCGCTCCAATTTGTAACAGATCTGAAGGTTAAAGTCTCTCCCTAAAATGACTGTGGTAAAACTGCCTTCATCAGTGGAGCTGATGAAAGAAAACTCCTCTCGCCAAATGTTAGCACCATTTTCCTCTTATTCAGAACCGACCAGTGAAAACGAAGGAAACACTTCTAATTTCTTCTATGATCTTTTAAACACACAGTGTGAGTGTAGCATCCTGGCTTTCCCTGCTTACATTGTGATATTTTTCTTCCTTCTGCTCCATTAAAAAGTCACATGTATCTGCAATCTTCTCCTGCCTTAAGCAACATCTTCTTCTAGACCCTAAGCAATACCTTACATGTTTGCTCGGTTGTCTAAATCGCAGGCAGTTGTCGTCAGTTATCTGGGCATCTTTATTGTGAGTTCTGAATTCCTGCTCCTGCTACCTGGAGGTCCTGTAATGGTGCATTTTGACAATGTCTCTTCCCCCCGACGCAGCGTACTTTCAAGTCTTACTTGTAGTGCATCAATGAAAGAAATTCTGGTGCAAGTTTAACTTCAACCTTTTTGTAGAAAATAAAGTGCAAACCAGAATTTCCTCAAATATCCTTTTAATTTTCCCGGTAGCTTCTTTTTTTTCTGCATCTTTTTCCCTTTCCTTAAATCACCAGAAAACTAACTTGAGCCAGAAACAAAAAGAATTGTAGAATCATAGAATGGTTTGCCTTGGAAGGGACATTTAAAGGTCCTCTAGTCCAAGCCCCCTGCAATGAGCAGAGACATCTTCAGCTAGGTCAGGTTGTTCAGAGCCCCATGCAACCTAACTTTGATTGTTTTTCAGGGATGAGGCATCTACCACCTCTCTGGGCAACCTCTTCCAGCGTTTCACCAGCCTCATTGTAAAAAATTCCTTCTTTAGATCTAGTCTGAATCTGCCCTCTTTTACTTTAAAACCACTACCCCTCGGCCTATCAAATAGGCAACTAGATGCTGTGAGTGCATTTTATGCTGCTGTGTGAATGTCTTCCCAGTTCAGATTCTGTTCTGTTACCATGCCCAAATGAACATGCTGCCTGACACACAACGCAAAGCAGCACAGATAGACTTCTGCATGTAAATTTGCCATTTTAATTGGCAGCAACCCTTCCAACTTAAAATAAATAAATTTAAGTGGTCATGCTTTAACGAGTTCCGACATTTATCTGAATTTCTTCAATCTGTTTTCAGTCACTATAGTGAAAAAGAAATGGTGTTTTATCAGTTCTTCCCTGATTCTGGTTTGAAACCAGATGGGAAAGAGCAGAAGCACACACACACACAAAATAACTGCAACAGAAATATAACCAAATGTTTTCCACATCTGAGAAGACTGTTTGAGTTCTGACTAGGGTTTAAAATCTAAACAGTATTTTCAACCCAGTGCTATCCCTAGCGGGATTACAATTCAGCTTGCTAGAGGTGATTTCCTATGGTACTTAAGACTGGTTTTATTTCTAAATTATGTTTTTAACAGAAAGTAAAATAAACACAGCAGAGTGCTTAGAAATTCAGAATGCTTTTTGACCCTAAAAGATGGTCATTCATGGTGTATGAAATTTGAAAGCATCCTTGTTTGAAACTGCAGGATATCTTGCCATATATTTCTAGCTAAATGCTGTTGGAATAAAATTGTCCCTCACAAGCTTCCTGTCCCATTTCCCAATCCTGCAATGAAGTCACTTTGCCACCCACTGATATCACAAACTAGTGTTAAAATTATTCATGAAAAATCATATAATACAAGAAATGTAGAACTAGACTTTCCAATAAAGAACACTAAATAAATAAAAGGAAAAAAGTCTGAGCAAACCAGTTTTGGAAAGGAAATAGAAAGTATGTACATACCACAGCTATTTGAAATTAGTGTCCCAAATTTAAATATCAAATTCTGCTTACAGCTGACTCCTGAAGCTCTTACTGATGCCAAAACTATCTCCTTCTGAGGAATCTCACCCTTTTGACACCAAAACTTAATTCAGTGAAGAATTAGTGTTTCCTAAACCACTCTCTAACGGTAATCTAAAACCAAACCAAACTGAAAATCTTGATAACTGATAAATTTGCTATTGCCTTTATTCCATATAAAAGAGGCTTCAAATACCTTTGTGATATGTTCATTAAGATGCACAGATAGATCTATAGATAGTCTACAGGCCTCAAAGTTAAAATTGATTAGATAAAACCACAGAGTATAGGTTAAAATCACTGTGGATGGCAGATCTATTGCACACAGATTGGAAAGCATTCTTAGACTCTGTGAAGGTAAACTGAAAGATTCTTGTTATTGCTAAGAAAGAGAGAAATTTAAGATGCATAAACATTGTAAAATTTAATGATTTGATTCAAAAAGCTACAGACAAGAATTAAAATGCAGAGAACAAAAATAAAACCCGATTTTAGGCTGAAATTTTATCATGAACAGTGAATTTCCAGAGATTAACTACTGACACATACTACAGACATGCTGGGTTTGGAGCAAATCTGTACAAATCTGTCTATAATTTGCAGTTCACATACAAACTTATACCCCTGTCCATGACCTACAATAATTACAGGCTACACATTGCAAGTAGTAATATTTCAAAAAATCACAATTATCCAACTACTTAAAACCTCTTTCCTATTACACACTAAAATGTTATGCTTCTAGTACAAATGATATCACAGCATAAACTGCTCTTGCAAATATTACAGCTTTAAATAGCATTTATTATTTGTAAATGCTTGTTGAACACAGCAGGTGGCAAAATGTGTTAGCATCATGAACAAATACATATGGTTGCTTGAGCCCAAATTTTAGAGCAGATAAACCTATTTTCTGGTCCTTCATTTAATGGACTAGAAACGAGCAAGAAGGCAGCTAGACCATTGTACATATTCCGGCAACTCACTGCTTCAAGTGAACTCTCTCATACGAAGTACTGTGCTTAAACCAACACAAAAGCAAACCACAGGTCTCACATATTCAATGAACGGCTCATCTGCAATATTTCCTCTTACAGTTTTCAAGTAGGATTGTGCACTATGGGGAAAAAAAATGCAAAGGTAAAAGCAAGAGCACAGTGTTATGTAGTCTAAAATCAATAGGCAGAGAGAGGACATTAACCAAGAGGCTAATAAAAAGATGCTGCCCTAGACAGTAACATAAAGAGCCCTGATATATTTTTCTCTTCAAAAATGCTATTCCTTATGCCAATTTTCCCTTAGCACTGCAGTAGTTTCTGTGTGTATACACGTCATCTCACTTTTTTTTTTCTTGTTCCAATTTTATGTTTGCATTTTATTTTCTCATTTCCTTCCTGCTACTCCCCTGTTTCTCTTTACTAGCTTGATGTTTACACAGTCCTTTACTAGAATTGCAGGGTTTGGAGAGATCCCATTTTTTTTCTTTGTTGTAATGCCCACATTTTTTTCCCAGAGAAAAGATAAGTTTACCCAGAAAATAAAAAGCTAATACAACCTTTTGCTCATCAACAAAGTATGTCTTGTTGTAGCCAGGAATAAGTTAATAAAACAGGGAAAAAGCTTAGTGGCTTAAAGAAAAAAAAACACCTCCTTGGGGTTATGAACGAACAATGTTGTTTTTTCTTCCCAGCGTGCAAGGATTTAATTAAGTGATAACAGTCACCTTGGGGTGGCTGCACAAGGCAATAATATCTAGGTGAAGAAAAATGCTGAAGAGAGTTGAGTACAGTCAATTTATCTTCAGAGAAGGCAATAAATGAACAAAGCATAGGTATTTGGCTGATTGTTTTGGAATGTTTCCATTACTGATAAACATCAAAATAAAAGGACAAAGATTTGGTATTTTCAGTATCTGAAATATATTAAATACAGAAAGAAATGAAGGAATAAATCAGTGTGAGGTCATATCCTAGAGTTCTAATTGCAAATGGTTTGGTAATTATTCAAGCTAAACATAGAACAAGGGAATTTTAATGTTGACACAAAGGATAGAAATACAGCTGAGATGTGTATTTATAGCAAACACAAAACACTAGATGAATTCCACTCTGGTGAAAAAAAAATGGTAAGTGTAGATGGAAAGAAGTGACATATATTAGACAAATATATGCAACTTCATGGCCAGCAACCCAAATTCAAGGATTTAAAACATGTTTGTGGGACCTCTTCAGGAAACAAGCAGCAAGCTCAATTATCCATAAACCCATGTTCTGCCACCCTCGTATGCAGAGAAAGAGATGTGAGAAAGAGCAACATGAAACAGAGAGGAAAGACTACCAGGAGGAAGTATTCTCCTTCACCACAAAGCTGCTAACAATTTGCTTTACATTATTTGCAACGTGGGGTTTGAAAGGAATACATGGCTGTCCTTAGGGAGTTTGATGTGTGCAAAGGGATCTGAAAGCTATGTACCCATTTCCAGTAACAGTACTAAGTCTTCCAAAACTTAACACAACTCAGAGTCCGGCTACAATAGTTGTTAGCAAGCAGCATGATCAGCCAAAGTCTCTGCCAAATGGACACAAATCATGCTTAATATGGAAGATGGAAGAAACAGCACAAACACACCAATAATCTTGGGAATTCACTACATTCCTTTGTCCCTCTCAAGTTGGAAACTCTCATTTTCCCTTTAATTTTGATACTTTTCCTGAATCTGTCTCCAGCAGTTGAGGGAATTGATAGCTATTTCCTTGAGTTTATAACCGGGTTAAAGACTCCTCATCCCCACACTTCTGCATGAAGAGGATGAAACCTAGAGACAATTGTTTTTTGACTGTGTGGGCAGATATTCTTTCAGAGAGAAGGAACAAGTCAATAATGAATGGCTCACACAGCATCTGGAGAAAAAATATGAAATATGTGTGCGTGTGAGGGTCTGAGAGCAGGCAAGAGTATTTGAGTTTAAAGAGAAACACCAATTTCTGAAAAACACACAACATTTTGAATTTGAACAAGAATCTTAACACAAATTCCTTTAAGTTGCCTCATTATGACTTCCCATGTATGTCCAGCTACAGTATTTAAATAAGTACTGCTTTTCAGGGCCTGTTTTTTCAAGGCCCTGTACATAAGACCTACGGTAACAAATGGTCCCACTGCAGTTACTGTCCTAAAATCAGTATACCCTTTAAAAATACCTACATTCATTTCTCACCTCTAGGAGGTTTGTCACCTGCCTGTAGCTGCTGTTTGGCCTTGGTAATGTGATTCCAGCAAGCACTTAGCCCAATTACAACTGCACCCTTATTGGTTATCTCCATCAAAACACCAGGGAAGAACTTAGATGAAGCTTATCCTTTTCTTCAGGTGAAGACTGGGACACGTGACACTAAGACCTCTCTTTCATATGGTTCAGTAACAGACCATCTTTTTCAGGCTGCCAACACAGCACCTATGCTGAGCTCCACAGGGAACAAGAAAGGGTGTGAGCTTGGTTTGCCATAGAATTTGGACAAGGGACTACTCAGTACATCTTCAAAACTCTCAGTGCAAAATTACTGTTTCTAAAACTATTTAAATCTGATCAGTAAGACTGATATTTAATCTTTAATTTTGTCTGAGCTGCAGGGCTGGTGAAAATGAATATAATTAATTGGAATTACTATTTTGAACTGCTTATGTTCTTCAAAGTCCTTTTATTTTGCACAAATTAACTCTCAGAAGTTCCAAAAATGCTACCTGAAAACCCAGTATTAGGAGGCACTGGTCACTATAGCCTTCTGGAAGGCTCAAAGTCTAATGTCAGAGGACTAGAAGAGCCCTTCTTCATTACTCTGTTCATGGAGTGAGCTACTATTGAAATGTTTAAGTGCCTTAAGTTTCCTTCAGGTATAACACGGTAACAGACAATGCAAACCCTTCTAAATTATCCCCAAATCACTGAAATTTAGAGAGTCTGCAAGCATATATAACCAAGTATATAAAGTAGGGGTTTGGGGGATCTTTTACATCACCAAGAGGAAAAAAAAAACCCACAAAAACCCCCAAAAATATATTTTTAGACTGAGGCACAAACAATTCCTATTAATGTTAATGGGAGATTTAAAACTGATGCCTGAAAGATCATGTGAAAGAGTAAAACCTGAAGATTAGAAAAGACGTATGTGTTCACATAAGAAAGTTCCTGATCGTTTATCTGTCTTTAAAAACAACAAAACAGCCCCATCCTGCAGCACACGTTTAGAATCCATAAAAAATGAAACTGCTTGGTTTTTCATTAGTCGGGTGGCAGTCACTCTTACCTTACACAGGCTGACTACATGCGCACACACACATATCTCTACAGATACATATAAAAATATTGCAGCTGAAAGCAATACACATGCTAGCACCACCAAAGTCAATGGATGCTTTAGTAGTTGTCCTACTGAGGAGAAAAGATGGTGGAAGTTCTACTAAGCCGCTATTTTGGATCCATTCTTTCTACTAACTCCAGATAAGATGATGAATCTCCCTTATCTAATTGTCAGGCCTGTATTTCCAGATTATTTCACAGCATTGGTTTCTGTTTGTCTATTCAACCATACAATACTCTGCTCAGTCACACCCAACTGATCAGAAGAAAAAAGAAGAAAAATATGTGTACACCTCATCTGGCACATACATGTTCATTTGGTCTGGCCTTTCTGGAAAGTCACTCCAGTACCTGCCTTTGCATTAAATTTAGAGTATTAGTGATGTTCCTTTACAGGTCACCCTTGAAGAGGAGAACAATGAACAATCCTGTACCTTTCACTACACAGATACTAATAACCTCTAAAACCAAGTGCAGAGACATTAAAGCTACCTGCCGGCAGATTCAGGAAAGGCACATTACCTCAGTTCACATTCAACAGATTTTATTCACAAACAATTAGAAACTTATATTAAAATAGAGGGAAGATTAAGTCTTGCATAATACAGTGGCCAAGGTTGTTCTTTCTAGTTATCATGGAAGTTCTGCACAGTCACAGAGATGGGGCAAACAGGTTTTCAAACTACAGCATACTGAACTGAGATACAGTGTTGTTTTGCAAAGTATGATCTAGAGGTGTTTGCAAATTCTGTTCCTAAAATCAATGCTATATTGCAATGGCCAGAAAATAATAAGAAAATGTGATTACCTGGGTGATAATTTTATTTACTGTTGAAAGTTCCTTTATGAGAGTTTTGAGGTTATTTTTATTCCTCAAAGAAGAGAAACTGTACTTAAAAATGTTCTAGAAACACGTACTAAAATTTGACTTAACAGAATTAAAATTCCTCCACAAATACAATATCCGTTTCAAGTGCGAGACTACATGCTCACTGTTCTATATGTTTGGCTATCTTCTCTCCTTTTTTCCTTTTTCTTTTATCTTTTATCCAATGATTGTTGGAATTTAATGGGATTTTAATATGTGAAACTCATCTTAGGTTGTTTTCCTGAACTAGCTGTTGGTTCAGCATCTCCTCCACTAACTCAGATTATTCACCTGTTCTGAGGTACTGCGGAGCCAGATCAAGCTCACATCTCTGGGGCCTCTTTGCTACCTTCAGGATACAGAGCACGTCTCATGAATCTGAAAGAGTAAAGCCTTGGAGTGGGTTCCAGAATGTGCTGGAGGGAGATGAATTTGACAGATCTGAGGGATGGAAAGGAGGGAGATTTGAAGGTCTAACTCAAAAGAAAAAAAGGGGAAAAAAAAGACAAAGAGAAGGAAAGGAAATTAAAAAATGGGCAAATACAATGGCTATAAAGTAAGGAATGTGGATAAAAGGGGGACAGAAAGACAGACCAACAAGCAATGAAGATAGAACAGAAAGACCAGAAACATGTAAGAGAAAACAGAATGACTTTAAGAGGAGAAGGCTGAAGAAAATGCAGGAGAAAAACACTTGAGTTGCACCTCTGGTAAATCATTTCATAGAACGAATGCCAACCTATTGCAGACTACTGTGTGAATATACAGGTATATATGCCATCCAGAAGTTATTTGGTGCTCCAAATAGGGCCAAGAAAATAACAAATAATACCCTCTCTCCAGAGCAGCTTACATGGCAAAGGCACAAGCAAGGACAAATATCTGTTCATCAATGTCTGAACTGAAGCAGAGATGAAGGAGGAGGATTTCTTTTCCTCTGGAGGAACTTTTTCCCACCTTGTTATGTTACTAACCTGTTCCTGCAAGGGATAGCTTTTATCCTTTGCTTACAAAGACCGATACTGCCTCTGGAAAGCGGTGGAATGCATAGAATGATAAATTTTCCCACAGTATCTTCCTGTAAGAGAATACCCCTGGATGCACCTGCAGAACATTAGAAATTACTTCAGACTTTCTCCGGTACTTAAAAAAAATATTGCACAAATTTTTAGCTGTGTGAACCTGTGTGTCCAGAGTTGGCAATCCAAGGTACCACCTTGAAAAAAACTTTTGTATGCAAGCCAAGAGAAAAAAATCTTAAAGTACTCTGCTTACTGGACAGCTGTCAGCAGAAAATATGAAGTCATTAAGTATGAAAATCTGCTGTCACAGAACAAACCGTTTCCCCTTACAAAGATCTCAAGGAATACTTCTATAAGAAGCAGTTAGCAGTAACAAAGAAGAAGGGAGAAACATGTTGTTGTCTTGGGTAAGATAAGTGCTTTCCCATTTATGTTAATATCAAAGACATTTGGCACATAATGCATATGTATCATCAACGTGGAAATTTATTGATGAGTGTCAATGTTAGCTGAAGACGTTCAGCTACCATACTAGGTCTCTACACCACCCTTGCTCATTCTTAAGTATGAAATATCTGAAAAGCCATGCAATATAAATATGTCAGTGCATCCTGAGTGTATGCTGTTATTCAATTCTATACTTGACCAATCAGCCAAATACCTCATGTCTAATTTAGAGCTTTCAAATTTTATACCAAAATAGCTTCTTTTGTTTTTCTTCTAGAAATCTCTTTGTAGCTATAAAGGCCAAAACCCTTGTGTCTAAATTTGTCTATGTCCACATATGCCTCCGTGTGCGATCCAGATCTCTATAGATCCATAGATCTCCCCAGCAGGACAAAATAAACATCCCAGTGACTGCATTTATATCCTACTTTTTTTCTACCTCTCAGCCAGTATGTAATATTTATTATTTGTTATTAATGTGAGATATACACTCCACCTTGATCAGAAACTTAGTGCATGCTATCTGTGGAAATTTACCACTACTAAAATCTGTTTTAGTAATAAACATGATTTCAGACTGTTAGGTAGGTATATAAACATTCCATAGAAATAAATAGATGCAGGACTCCTGGTTTTACTCAGTTACTCCTGTGGATATCAGGAGCAACAGCAATATAATGAAATTAGTTAACCAGGGCAGAACTGGTGCAATTTGAAAAGGAATTAGTATTGAGGAGCCTTATCCCCTTCTGACATTGCTGCACGATTTCTTAGCCAACACTTTGCTGGGTAACATGTATGATGAGGGCTACATGTTTCCCTAAAATGGATTCAACCTGCTCACCTGGGTTATAAGAATGAAATGGGAACAATAGACATCGATCTGCTAATATAATGAAATAAATGTAATGTGATTTTGGAAGGACATCCGGTCATTGTATACAAGATGTATACGCTATTGAGTCTCTAGTGGGAAACTTATGGGCTGGGGTTTTTTCCAGCAATCAGGCTGTGTCAATTGCCAGGAAACAATCCTCACCTAATGTCCAGAACATGAACTGCAGGGAAGATTTTCCTTTTCCTCATCTTGCTCTATTGGTATTGCTAACTGACATGGTAGTATTTTTGTAAGTACTGAGAGTAAC
Organism: Gorsachius magnificus; assembly: GCA_034008185.1. Taxonomy (NCBI): domain Eukaryota; kingdom Metazoa; phylum Chordata; class Aves; order Pelecaniformes; family Ardeidae; genus Gorsachius; species Gorsachius magnificus. The sequence goes on along the minus strand of CM067086.1, from coordinate 41,279,178 downwards.
TAGAAAAATACTGACCAGCATGGAAGGAAATTACTTTTGGAACAGATTACTTCAAAGTATAACATAGATTTTTAGTAAATTATTTCTTTATAAATTTTTTTTAAAACTCTTAGAAATTCTACATTCTTTTCATTTATGGAGTAGCATACATTCCATTCTGCAAACAAGATTTTAGATTTGTTACTTCCATGGTATCAGTTACAGGCTGAATATTTGGGACAATTCAGTCAAATTGATTCAGCTTTTCTCAAAGGCATGATAGGGATGCGTTTACATTGCCCAGGTGAAAAAAACTCTTATGACCTTTCCTTAGGCTTTTCTGTTCAAACCTGCTCTCATTCAACCAAGTTATGAATCTTCGAATAAAACTCCAATTTACACATGCCTCATAGAAATTCACTAGAGGCTAGCCACCAAAAAAAAAAATCTTAATGATTCTATTTAAACCACACAGAAGTACTGCTAAAGATTGCTGGCACCTGACCAGAGCTTGCATTTGCACCTCTAATTTGCATTAGGTCAGTGGTATGTCACAACCAGAACTAAAAACTGGCACTTGGCTGATCACATGCCTTCCAGTGATCTGTCCGATAGCCTGGAGGAGGAAGCTTCCTTGTCTGAACATGAAGGATGCATGAACCAGGTTTTGTGTAGGAGAAACAGAATAAGGCAAACAACTTCAGAGGACTGAGGGGGAACAGAGTCACTAGACTGAAGGAAAGACACTGGGATTAAGAATAAATACAGGGATGACTAGGATTGATTAGTCTAGGAGCCAAGAAGATTTGGGCTACTCTCATAATCTGAGAAAAGTAAAGAACTTCAAATCACCTGGTCCAAATTTAGAGGGCTCAGAGTCTGCTTTGATATGAGCCAACATAGCAAGGAAGGAGTTCAGAAAATGGAGCTAGATGTGTTAAGTAGCTAGGATGCATATAGAGGATTAGGGCTGGTGAAAAGATCAGAAATGGAGCTGGTGGGAAATACTGACAGGCTGAGCAGGCAGGTGGGAGGCACTGGGAATACAAGTTTTGGAAACGGGAGAAAAGACTAGAGGGGACAAGCTAGACTATTTAGATACTGTGAAATAGAACTGAGAGATATTTTCCCACTAATTTCCCTCCAAAAATTGGAATGGCTCCCACAGATTCTGATTCCCACCACTCTTCTGCTATCAGCAAACCTGGGAAGGAAGGTCATTGACAAATCATAGGATCATAGAATATCCTGAGCTGGAAAGGAACCCATGAGGATCATCAAGTCCAAGTACTGACTCCATACAGGGCAACCTAAAAGTTAAACCTAAAACCATCTAAGAGAGTTGCTGAAAAGCTTCTTGAACAGGCTTGGGGTCATGACCACTTCCCTGAGGAGCTTGTTCCAGTGCTTGACCACCCTGTCAGTGAAGAACTTTTTCCTTATATCCAATCCTCTCCTCCCCTCATGCTGGAGCACACAAAGGAAATAATTTCTTTTAGTTACTGTTGTTTCAAATGGCAAAAATACATAGAAGTAACATAAAACTCTATGTCTTCCAATGAACTATGCTGGTTTCAGTAAGACACTATCTTTCTGGCTATTTTGTTTTCATTAGTAGATCATAAGAAATTACATCCAGAACAATGCAAAAAGAAAAGCATTAAGATTGCAAAGTTGAGCACTGCAAAGCAAAAAAACATTCCACTGGAATTCCTGCCTTATTCATTGCACATGATAGATAATGCTGCCTTAATGAACAGCTATTTGATATTTTGTTTTCCCCTCGGTGTTCAATGTATGGCCCTAGGCCTTATTTACTGCATTCTATGCAAACCATGCTCTGAAGACAGAATTATAAGCTTCCTTGTGGGTTTTTCTATGATGCTCATCACTAAAGCATCTGAGTGTTTCATAAACATTAATTTATTTATAAAATAACCTTGTGAGGTTGTAGAATAAGATAGAAGATGTAGCCCCCAACAGTGCCCACATCATTATTTTCACTGATCGATGCTGAATACAACAATTAGCTTTACTAGATAAGGATCCTAATTTTGCAGGTATAATTGGATACCCAAAGAAAGGAAGTACAAACCAGGGTATGCAAGACTGAAGGACAGGCTGAAGTTCTGTAACAACAAACCTCTTAAATTCCCAGAAGTCCAACAACGACAGTAAAAATAACTTCAAGTTCTTAAAGGTTTTTTATTTTTTATTTCAGCTGCCTGATGTTAGGTAAATAATCCATTCCCATTACTTGCAGTGTGGGCAACACCAGGAAAAAATGAAGTTCTACCAGATCAGTGCTGCTATATAGCAACTGGGTGATGTTCTAGAGATGCTATACATGGTCAGTACTCATGAATTTCAGCCAAAAAAGCAGACATTCAACACCTATACAAACCAGGCCTGCTACAGCATGTAGGTACATAGTTTTAGGCATCTGAATCCTGATTTACTAATAAGCTTTAGCCTCTTCATTTTGCGTTCTGGGGGATTCCACTACACATTGAATACTGAAAACAATACTGAGAGGCCTTGATCCTAATTAAAAACTGTTCACTGTCTTCATAAAATGAGTCAGATATTTCTGACTATAAGGGGGGAAAATGTTCCAGATAAACCAACTTAGGTTCATCTGGAAGAAGAAAGCACGTGGATATGTTATGATTACAGAGTCAAGAGGGAGCAAGCTCCTCACCTTTGGGAATAAAGAGTAAAACCACAGTTCACCTGCCAAAGTAATGTGTGAGTGATGATGGCGTCCCTACAAGGCAAACAGTGTCACAGCCTGAATACCCAAAAGGATGAGGGACGAACAGGAGGTCTCAGATGCAACCAGAGTCTACACTATTAAGGGATTTAAAAGCAGCAGGGCCAAGTTAAAAATCAATCTTCCACTTTTAGGGATCAAATGTAGTTAATGGATAGTGGGCATAATATGACCATGTTAACTTAATCCCAAGAGAAAACATGCTGTTAAATTCTATACAAACTGCTAGAAACTGAGGAGAAGCGCTGGAGACTCAACTAAGCAATTACGACATGACTGCTTGTGTTATTACTTTAAGACACAGGGCAATAAATAAAAATCCAACCTGCACTAGTTATGCACGGAACAAGAACTAGTGAATTGAAGCTTTCTGTGGTAAAGAGGTGATCAAAATCAACTTTTCAGCTTGTTACCTATTTAATTTCTGGGGCTTTAGGCAGCCACCAGGAGCTTGCCAAGCCTTTCAGAGCTAGCCCCCTGGTACCCTCCAGCCATGTCTTAACATCTCCTGCCATAGTCACACCAAAAGGCAGAATATTGGACAGCGTAAGCTGTGACCACAGCAAACTTGATGTAATCTGAAATACATTTTTTACAGGAGCATAGATAACACGTTCCTCTCAGGGGACACAGGCATATTTTTACAGGAGCTGGGCAAATTTTTAACGTGCCTTTGCTATTTCCAACATTCACTTTCCTTCTAGTAAACTGTCAGAATAGGGTTATTCAGAAGTGCTACCCACATAATTCAACCCTCCCACAACTTCTTTATTTGGAGCTATACATTCACACATAGTGAATATGAAGGAGTGAATACCTTTAAGGGTAAGCAGGACAGCCAATTTTCGTAAGCAATGTTAACCTTGGTTTCCAGGATTTAAGATAACCTTTGAATATAAAGACTTAGAGGAAAATTTAACATGGGACAGATTAATTCAAATCTACCTAATCTGAAGTTTCCTGCACTTCCTAAGCACTTCCTACTGGCTATTTGGTGGACAAGACCCCAGAATAGCTGGACCGCAAGTCTGACTCAGTATGCAGACTTCTGCTATACATGATAAAAAACCCCAAGAAACAAGACTTACAGAAGCACCCAAGGAAAAGGCATCAAAAATCAGAACCCACTGAAAACATGACAACAAAGAAGGACTTGCACTTTAAGTACAGACCTTGTGTTGGCTTGCTGCAGAGGGGAGAATTTCACCTGTAGATGGTTGGCCTTTTCACTACAATAGTTTTCAATAAAAAAGACAGATGCTAAAGAGTAGATGGAAGAAAACTTACTATTCTGTAACTCATAACCCATTCACCTGCGCCTTCAGTTTTATATATACACATAAGACAGACATATATATGGAATAAAAAGGGAGAAATCAAAGTACACTCACTCATAAAGACTCACTGCCTTTGACAGATTAAAAAAATATTTAAGGTACTGCTTCTGCATTCAAAGAACTCCTAATATTGTGCAAATTACTGGGAAGAAAGAATAAACTCCTCTAGCAGCCTGGTTTGAAGACATCATGCTGCTTTATCCCTATCATTAAGAGGCTTATTTTAGTGTTTTTAACTTTTACATTTTATCTTTTTTCAGCGGCCCCTATACTGCCCCTTGACTCTTATACAGACTTACCTATGTTATTTTTGGGGGGGGCGTTATTGCTTCTACTACTGCCTGCCTGGAGGGCTTCCAATATTCTGCAGTAAACTGTTGCTAGGTTTTCCATTACCACTAATCAGCAAGATAAATGCAGTCAGAAGGACATAACATTTCTGCAGTTAAAGCTTTTTCTTTTCAAAAACTATAGGAGTGTTTGCTATTCAAATTCTCTGTAGGCCCTACAGTATTGGCATTAATTTACTGAGATTATTACCACCTGAGCAATAATGTTTTGGCCTGGATAAACTTAATTGATGTTTTTCTTTTCTTTTTGGATCCTTTAAAAGAAAGACAGACAAACATGTGCAACTGACAGTATAAAACTGCACAGGATACATTTGAAGCAATAGAAGGGGCATGAAAGGACAGGGACACGACGGACAATTTCATCCTGAAAGGTTCAGAGATCCTGCAATTAAAGCACTTCCATGACTAGTGAAGGCTTCATTGGAACGATCACATTGTCCCTTACCCTGGCCCTATTATTATTTTTATAATTCTGCATTTAGCAACATTCTTTAAAAATAGATCAGGTTACTCTAAATATCTTGGTCCCCCAATCTATGGCTCAGGCTCTGATTCTGCCTTTTAGGTTCCTCTTTTTTGTACCTCTGATACCATGTGCTAATAGGGAGAGGAATGCGATAAATGAGGTCACAAGTTCCTCTGCATAAGAGGCAGAGATTTCAAAGCACTGACAAAGACAATTTAAAAATTACAGGACACATAATTTAATAATCAAAATCTCTTTGACAGCTAACAATTAATTGCACAGTATACATGCTGCCTGTAGCCAGCCCATGCTCTTGAAGTCCACTGTGTCACAACTTAGCCCCGAAATCCATCATATCCTAGTGGAAACAGTGAGTGCCCTTTCAATTTATAAAGATGAAAGAAAACCACTGTAATTTCTATATCTTTTGTTATTTCCTTATTGAAATGTTCATTAACGAAGAAGAAAAGTAGGGGGGAAAAAAAAGGACAAGATATAGTCCTCTTTTCCCATCCACATTCACTTTTGTTCCCATGCTCGCAGAGGGCCTCAGTAGCTGCAAACGGTACTTTGTGACAAGTGCTTTACATCTACCACACAGCTGTTCTGGTAGAGGGCACAGTTCAGGTCTCCTAATAAAAAAAATATTTTCCCGACCCTGCACTCACCCTAAAAATGTCCAGCAATTGTCCCATAGTATTAGTTCAGCTCTCCGAATGCTATCACAACAGCAGAAGTGCTGGTGAAAAGCTGGTTCTAGGTGCTGAGGCAGTAAAAACACCTATGCCCACACGAGCTCTTCCCCTGTTGCCAGCAGAGACAAGCAAATACAAGATTAGAGAAGGGTGTCATGGGAAAGCTGGAAATTCTCTTTATAAGTGTAACCCCTGAAGTGGCATAAATGTCACACCTTGTGGGGAACAGGTTGTTTTTAACCCTTAGATCTGCTGAGTTCCACCTGAAATAATTAAACCTGACATTTCTAGGGTTAAAACGTCAAGAAGGAGAAAGAGCTGAAAAAGGAAATTCCCCAGCTTCTTAGTAATGAAAAGCTGAGGGTATACCTTCTGTGGTTGTCTGTGAGATGCTTTCACATCCGTGTGTCAAGGGTTTTTCAAACTGACAACTTGCAAATTTGAAATACAAAAATGCCCAAAGCGATATTTTAGTGGCTCAGGGAAACTCTTGTACGGGAAAAAGAATTCTAAAGTGAAACGTCTCTAGAAATCACACAGGGCCTGACCACGATACTCTAATTATGCTAATTGCTTCAATGCCCTTGCTTTATTTATGCTGAGCAGCTAAGATAAATAAAGGAAAATTGCTTTGGATCTAACTGTATTCATATCAGAATGCAAACTAGCCTGTGTTTGTTATGTGATTGCTGATCTGTTTACACTAAATTCTGCAGGTAATTGCAGTTTTGATTGCACATTTATTTCTAGCTGCACAGGTCCCAGGACTAGGTCTGTCTGTTTTTATAATTAAACCGTTTTGTAATATCTAAACTCACTAAAGAGCAAAATGATGCTTTAAGAATTTACATATTTTATGCATTAAAGATAATACTTTGGTGCTCAGTGACAAAGAGGAAAATTTCTGTTTATTACTGAAAAATGGACAGCATGTTCTGGATTTGAAGAAATCTGAGACATCTGTTCCAAGGCCTGTTCACTGAGCGGGACAGATGTCCTCCGCATCCCCGTAATCTGTTATACAACACCTACTTTTTGAACTTCCAGTTGTAACTTTCATATGAGTAAAATATGTTAACGGAACGAGGCTGGGGCTTTGGTGATTAACCACAGACCCTGAGTAAGAGTCAGCACCCAACTACTGCTGTTTTAGAAGTGGAAGTCTTTCCCTGGAAAGATTTGGGAGCAAATGCAATGCTTTGCAAGTGGGGTGTCTTTAGCTCAGACTCTCACAACAAATTGCCAATACTGACATAGCCACTCAGCATCACTCAAAAAGAGACAGTATTTTTCCCATCTTGCAGCAGAGGATAGTGAGGTGCAGGAATCTGACTTGACCACGGGCCACACAAGAAATTCATGTCAAAGATGGGTATGAAAAGGATTGTCTAAATCCATATCTTTTGCCTCAAGCACAAAATTATTATTATTACTTATACATCACTATAAATGTGTATGGCGCATTGCAGACAGATAAAGTGACAGGTACTGCAGAGTCGACACTCTCAATTATAAAACCATCCTTCTGTCCTTGGTGATGAATTTGAGGTGAAGAAGCTTTCTGGTTTTGTTCCAACATATTTAGCACCTTCTGAAACCTTAATTTGAACTTCAGCTGTGGTTATTTCTTCCTTTCCACTTCCCTCAACACGTAGGCACCAAATCTAATCTTTTCTTCCCTCTGTCTTTGAGAAATGCCCATTACTATAACATTACAGAGAAAAAACTCCTTAATCTCAGTATTACAAATTTAGAGCAATGTCATCTCTGTATGGCTTCTTCATCCATCATCAATTCCAAAATCAGTAATCCAGTCTATCTCACTTAATGGAAGACTTAATATCAGCCTATGCAGACTAGTCGGGCAAGCCTCTTAGCCAGTTTATACTGCAGCAGCGCATGGCAATAAGGCGTGCATCAACGGGCTGCTTGGACCTTGTGTGCATGAAGTATAAAACTGAAGGCCAAAGGAGTTAAACATCCGAAGAAGTGCACAGTAGCACGTAAAACTCGGTAGCACCATAATGCGTTTCTGTTGCAATAAAGCTTGCTATCTTAACAATTTACAAAATGTCATAAAAGCCGCTTCTACCTGAGAAAAGGATACTTAACTGTGTGACAAAATATAATTGCCAACAAAACTAGTATGAAGATAATGAGGTAAGGTTTATAAAACCTTTTTCTCAAATACTGGTCAGTGGGTAGATTCTGATTCTCCATTTTGAAGCTTCTGAGCATGAACTGTCCACACTTCACCTACCCTTTGTTCCTATTTGTTATTCCAAGAAGCTATGTTACTCTTCCAGCAGTACTTTGTCAATTCTAACCACCACTTATGAAGATGCAGTATTAAATACTGAAGCTTCCAGTCCAACTTGTACACTAGAAAAAGAGTCCCAGGTCGCTGTTAGGACTTCACCCACATCCAAACATTTTGGGGGTGGAAGCAATTTTTATATTGCCATTTTTTCTTCAGCATTTCACTCTTCTACTCTACCAGCACAGACCACCTTCACCTGTCTGTGTTTGATTTTTCCTTCCCTATAAACTGTATCAGACAGTTTGTGGAATTAACAACAGAGTGCTTGATCAGTCCCACCCACACCTTGAAAACTCTTTAGTATTTTCTCTATTAAAATGAAAAATATGAGCAATGAGAGATTATTAATTCACAAGTGTTGTTTTGGGTTTTTTTCCCCTTGAAAGCCTGGAGATATTTTTTATTGCTTGGTTGGCAAGAAGGGGAAGTGACCCAGTGCTGTTGGATGCTGCTTATAGCTCTCTGGTGACAGGATAGGGAAACACCTTTATGAAGAGAAAACCAGAAAATGGGCAGGAATCTACTGTCTTTGACTAAAAGGAATCTTTACTGTTAAAAGAAATGGGCTTTTCTTGTTTTCAATTTTAAGCAAAACTGCTTTTTTTCCCCACTTGAAATTGAGCAGTCATCAAGCTCCTCCTCCAATTCTCGCTTCCACAAGCGGCACTCACAGCTTCAATCAGACTGTGAATGAAATTTTGTGGCAACAGGCAACTCCCAGTGGCACATGGCAACTGGCAAGATCAGGCCCCTGGTTACAAGGAACTGGCATGCCATTTAAAACTCTAATTTTACTATAAATATTTTTGTATTCACAGAGGATTTACTCATTTTTCTTTCCATTTCTGCTTCTAATACTTAAAAAGAACAGCCATCCAAGATTCTGGAAATAGCTGGCAAATAATTAAAAAGAAAAACACTTTAAAAGATCATTAAAAAATAACAATGTTTTCTGTTCAAAAGAAGTCTGCATACAGATGTTGCCATACAAAACTGAAAACTTTTCAGCTGGCAGATCACAGATACAAATCCACAAAACTAATTAATACATCCCTACACACTCACAGCCTGTATCCATATTCTAAAGGAGAAAATGCAGCATATTTGTTTCAGAAGAGACTTATAGCTGAGTCTAATCTTTTCTTTTTAAATCATCTGAAGCATCATATCTTTCAACATAGTCTTAACAGACAAAGCTCTTCATGAACTTTCTCCAATGGGGTGAAGTGGTACTGAAACAATGAAATGATCTCTTCAGTCGGTATCTCCAGATAGCTCATCTATTTCCTTAACCACAAGATAGAAGAAGCTGTCACAATTTAATGAGTTGTTTCTATACGTCTTAATTGTACCATCCACACTGAGCCGTGCTGTAACAGAGAAGGATCCAAACACCACCTGCAGATATTGCAGTTCTGCCTTATGGCCTTCTCCAACGTTTCTGCAGCCTCAGCATAGTATAAAGCTTCCACAGGATCTAAGTTATGTTTAAGTTTGAAGTTCTTAGATCCTGAGGATTTGTTCAGGTTCTCATCTATGTCAATGTGATGTTTCAATCCTGTTGTTACAATGATCATTTTTGCTTAATGCACTAACTCTGTTTATTTCAATTTCAGCTACCAGCTCTACTGCCCTCTTCTGTATAGAATAAACTTGCACACCTGTGTAATTAATTATCGCTCTGTTTTGCGTGGCAAATGAGTCTTAATAGTATTACACAGTGGAAGGCAATATTATCTAGCTCAGATGGAGGAGGCTGGTATTTCTGGATTCCATCCCACGTCCTCTGTGTGGACCATCTTTTCCCATGTTAGGCTGATATTTAACAATCACCTAAATACAGACCCTACAGGGGCATCCCTCTGAACATACAAAGACAAGCTGGGAAAAAAATAATTTCCTAAAGACTCAGATGGAAGAAGGAAATCTCTCAGATTCCATTCTGTCTTTAATTTCATTACCACTGCCAACACTGGAGTTGCTTTAAATTTGTAACCTAAATTAGGTTGTGAGAAAACTCACTGTATTGGACCAGGTTTATCTGAAGAGAGCAATATTTTAGACATACATTTTAATCTGTACATGATGCAAAAGAATTACTTGTATCAATCAGCCACATCCTGTTCTCCCATAGCCAGAGTGAAAGGCTTTGGCCAGATGAATTACACAGATGCTACAAAAGAAAGAGAAACACTTCCTCATCTACATATATGCAAAGAGAATTTTTACAGCCTGTCCACGGACTACACTGCAGGCTCCCGTTCACATCAGAAAGGCATAATGTGGGCTGACTTTTGACTCTTCCAAGACAACTAAGGATCCAGGACTCATCGCTTCCCCATGCAATCAATTTTAGCTCTTGTAGAAAGGGTAAACAAGGTGGAGGTGAGTTGGATCATGCAAAACTGTACCTACGTTCTTAACACACTACCTCGATGTTGCAAAATATGGGCAGTCTTATGGCAGAGTCTACACCAGTGGAAATAAATAACCCTTTTGTACCCAGATCCTCAGTTTGGTAGGGCTTGAGAAACCTGCCTTTAGAGATGGATCTACCCCAGATATTTCACTTGCATGCTGAGGTGGCGGCACTGTTGATTCTATTATACGTTCTTTGGACTCAGTGACAGATAAAAATGAGCACGACGAAGAAAATGTTCATAAAATCTGGCAGTTTCCTCAGTTTGGCTATCTGGCTTTCAGTTCAGATGCTATCAGATGTCTCTCACACCACTGAGGACAAGGCACATCAGCCTTGAGATTCCCTACCACCCTCTATTGGAGTAGGAGAATATTTTGGTTTCATGATCAGTCATGAAGCTTCTGAGTGAAGACTGACTACGCGGTAACTGCACCTGTCACAATTATCCCACCTACAGACACATAAACCTGTCTTCTCTCATATTAAAAGATGATGTTTCATTTTGTCACATTTTGATTTTCATTCTGGTAAGTTAAGATGGTTAATACAGAAATTCTACATGTTTTTCTGATAAGGAAGACTCTGCCCAAGTATATTAGTCTTTAAGCATTTCCTGAATCCTTTCAAAGTGCTTTACACAGTGTACACAAAATGACTATTTTTCCAACATATCTGGGCAGACACTACTACTAGTAAAGATGAAAATTTTTGTCAGCTACTAATCATCACAGGATGAAAATTCTGAATACACAGAATTATTTTCATGCAACTTCTTTAATGCATAATAATCCCAACATGTGTATTAAGAAAACCCCACAGAGAGGTAATGAGAATATGGGTATAAAGAGAGTTCTGATAGAGGAAGCTGAGCCATATGGGAGGGAGAAGTTCCCAATGACTGGGAGAGCTCAGCGAGAGTTTTATCTTCAAACTGCAGTGTCATGAGAAAGCAGAAAGAGTCAAAACTGGAAGAGGTGTGGGCAGACAAGGTACAGGGAAAATGGAGTACAAGTAAAGTTACTTTAAGAGCCTGATAAAAACTGTGAATGAAGGTGATTTTGCACTATTCCTTGAACTAAAAAATTAGCCTGGGTTTTACTCTTTCCATTCCCTTTGATTCAAGAACACTGAAAGTATGATTTACACCCAAAATCAAATGCCCATTATGTTATCTTTGTTTTATGACTGGAAGGTGTATGTTATAGCTCATAACAAGAAACTGTACCAAGTAGCACAGGACTACCTCAGTGTCTTATTTGTTCTTGGTGTGGTATTATAGTATCCATTATAACTAACTGTCCAGATCAATTTGCTTAATTCATTTAAACTAAATTCTGACGAGGAACACAGACATGAAAGTTACTAAATTACCAAGGCACTAAAATGAAGCTGTTTCCTATACTACATTTGTAGAATGCTTTAATATATATTCAATATCTAGTGACTTGATTTTTCTTGATCTCATTGCCACTACCCTGTACTTTAAACCTCTGGAGAATTCAGTCCAACGATCCTCCATGACTAACAAGCTGTTTAATTCACCAATGGTTTCCTTCATTATTTTACAGTTGCAGCTTGGGAAAAGTGAGTGTATGTACTGACAAGACTATTATAAGGACTACTGTAATACTACTATACTATTAGCAGCTCCTTACTTAGAAGGAATTAAAAACCCTTAAAAGAAATGCACGCTTTTCATTTGAAAAAAAAAAAATGCAGCAAAGTCTGTGCTAACTAAAGGTTGTTTGAAAAGAACAACAAGATTTTCACACAAAAAAGATTGTACAGATTTTTTTTTTCCCTTATTGTGTATAAATGACTTAGAGATAGTGCAGGTTTATCTACTGATAATTCTTGCTGGAGACCTACAGCACCTTCAAATGTAGCTTGGGCATAAGTGAAAGAAAATCATTTATACCTGATAGTTATGAAAGGTCATGAGTGAAGAAATAAATTCTAGATCTCATAGGCTGAGCCTTAGGGAATGGGGGGAGAGGGCGCAGTACTGTTATCATCTGTGTAGGTTTCTTTAGGTGAATGTAAGTATGTATGCATGTATACAAAACCACACAAACCTTTACTAAACAATGATAAAAATTCACACTTTCATTTCTTTTCTTCTGTATTTATCTTCCCTATTCTCTCCTCACCTATTTCCTTATGGTCCTGCTTTCTCCCAATTCACTACTGTTAAGACTCCTTATTTCCACAGTTTCTAAGGCTGTCTTACTGTCAAATAGCAATCTACGGTTCCTAAATTCTAAACTGAGAAGTAAAACTAATTCTTAAATCCTAGCTCTAATAGCACGCTAAGGAAACTGATACTTCAACCCAAGAAATGCACCTGCAAACCCTCCAGCACAGTAGGTCATAAGTAAAATTAATTTAATGGTCTGATCCTCACCTCATTTGTGAGCTGCAAAATGGGGCCTATTATGCTCTTATGACACTGTAATTGAACTAGTGTGGGGAATCTTGGACAATTCAAGACAGTTACCCCTTTGCATCAATGAGTAGCCATCATGTCATGTTTCTTGATAAAAAAGCAATATGGGAAGGTGGTGTACAAAAGAAGATGCTCATGCCTGCAGCCCTTATTACCATTGCCTAAACAGCAAACACCTTTGCATCCCATCCATTTTCAGAATAACAATATTCAGCTAAATACGCGTGCTCTATCCTAAGTAACTGCCTTGACACTGGGCTACAGAAAGAACTTCGTGATAACGGGGATGCTCCTATCTGACTGCAGCAAAACAGACTATGAACTTCACCTGCGCTATTTCAAATAAGGGACTCTGCAAGGAAAATGAATAAAAACCTACTGGAAACTGATCCTAGGGCTAACAGATTTTTAACAATATTTAACAATAGCTGAACAACAACTAGTAGCACAGCATGCTAATTTCTGTTGAAAATCTCCTTTAGGAACTATTGAACACTACCACCTTACAGATTTATCACAGGACTATGTGACATCGGATGCTTGATTTTTGGCACAGAGTTTATGAGTGTGCAGGCAGCAGCATTTGTGTATTTCTACAGGTTTAGCACTAAATTATATTTTTTATTTCCGTCTACGAGATAAAGCCTTCTTTGTTACATAGCTGAAAATGCCTAAGGCATCTAGAAAGGATGTGTTTACTATAAATTAATCCACTAAGAAAGTTAGGCAGGACAGACTATTTTAGGAAATGTAAACTTAAAGAAAAATAACCACAGCAAGTCAAGAGCCAACTGTATCTGTTTTGATTTATTCAGTATTTCAGAGCTGCTGCTTCTATAGGGAACAATATGCAAGGCATTGGAAATTCAGAAGGCACCTCTTTTGTGTACCATTAAAATGTGCTGCTAACCTACAATACCCTCATAGAAATACAATTCAATAAGGAACTCAGTTGGGAAGATGCCTCAATAGAACGACATGAAAAAATGGTCAATACAAGAATGATTTAGTTTACCTTACAAGGGATTTTGATGCTGGAAATAAATAGGGCTTTGAAACTTGTAAAATGAAAATCAAGATAAACACAGACCCATATTTTTAATTCTCACACATATTTAATGTGACTTTTTAGCAGATCATTGCCTCTGAATCATCACTTCTATCAAGCCTATCACTTCAGAAGTGTTACAGCACTTAGCCCTCAGGGCAAAGATAAGTCTTCACCATTGTCACATACAGTACACATATTGAGCCATATTATGCTGAATGGGAATACAGTACACTGCAGAAACAGTACTGATTCTTGCAGAATATCCTGAGATACTTATCAAGCTGTTAAAGGAGACATCAGTCTTTTGTCTGTATTGCCCTTGACACATCCTGAAGGAAAGTATCTGGAAATGCTTTGTTTGTTGAAGAACCCTCAGACCCCTTAGGTCTAATGTAGGTTAAGTGCCCCACAGATCTCTCAAGAATGGAAAAGCACCTTGAAAACCACTATTTGAACTCACCAGAAACAAATAAATGACGGCATTGAATAAGTAAGACCTAACACCCATAATGAAATGTAAGCGTGAAAATCCACATGCATCCTAAACCAGGAACGACTAAATATTGACATCCAGGGTATCAAACCCAGTCATCTCAACAAAACCAGAACCAAACTCCAAAAACCTTTCCCAGACTACTTGCTACTGCCAGGGGTTAAATGAATGATGGGAAACATTACCACTTTAGCATCTGATTATCATTGCATGTATTTTCAAGGATAAATAATTATCTGCCTCCATTCAGGATTTGCTTATTGATTAACACACAGACCGCATAGCAAACATCCTGTATGACAACATTCTTTTTTTTTTTTTCCCTTTAACTTACTGCTTGCATTAATACCTGCTATTTACTTACTCTGCAACTATTACACAATTATCCTTGCAATATTTTGGAGGGAGAAGTTGGGGACAAGACAAAAAATAGAAATTCATCACATGACCCAAAGTTATTTTTTTATTTAGTGTATTAATCATTTTGTATCAGAAGAGAATTTTAAAATTTTTAAGCATGAGAGCTAAAAATGTACTTTTTGTTGCTTTTATTTGTTTTCTACCTCATAAATGCCATAACAGCCAACAAAACTTTCACAACATATAATGAAAAAATATTTTTCCTTTCATATTTTTCCACAGGCAAATCACAGAAAAAATCATGGCTTTCCCGTCTCAACAGAAACTTACAGAATAAAGAAAATGAAATAAGACCTCAACCTCATTTTAGATTATAAAAAATAAAACATTGAAGAAAACACAAAAATTACTTCTGGTCTCCAAAACGCATTTGTGCTTTCTGCTAGAAATCAATTTCATCACATCTTAAAGAGCTTAGAAATACATTGTCACACGCATCTGCCACGTCTATTGGGTTGGAACGAGTAGCAGGTGAGATGCCAGCACAGAAGCCCAGTGGCTGCCAAGTGCCAGGCCCTCGACCTGTTTGCAGCCCGGCCAGGAAGATGGAGAGGAACAGCAGCACGTGGCGGGCTGGCACTGAAGCAGTGCCTTGCATCACCCGTCACCTCCCCACCACCACAGCCTCATTTTGGGCTGTGCGGTCAAGGTTGGGGTTGCGAGAGATGCCTAACACAGCACCACCGCCCCATGGCAACAAGCAGCTCATGTTCCAAGAGTAGGATGCCAGAGGATTTTTGCCCACCCCATACACCTCTGTAGGCCCTAGGTTTTGAATTACCTTCTTGAATTTCAAATCCAGTTCAACTTCCATCTATGATTGCTGATACAGATTATGAAAAAATGTGTACGTGTTTACACGATATTTCAGTTCTCAGCTTCCCAGGGGTAATGCGATCAATATACCATCAGGGGATCATGGAGGAACAGACCTCAGACAAAGCACAAGGGAAAAGACTGATACAGCTGGCCAAATAAAATGGCTTCATGTTAAAAGAAACAAACTAAAAAGAGACTTCAGGAGAGTATTAGTGCACATAGCATCCTACTGCCCGAGCAGGTCTAACTTGCACAATGGCTACTTAGACGTAAGGCTGCTTAAATTACCCCAAATCTTGGAACAAATTTTGATTTCATACCAAGTACACTTGAAAATTCTTATTTTGTAACACTATCTTGATATAGAAACAACACAGGGAGAAAGGCATTGTGTGGACATTCTCACAATCAGTCTCTGTCTCTCCATCTCAGCTCTGAGATGAAGCAACCTGTAATTTCACTCCTAAGACTCTACTGACTGGAGTCAAACAGTAATTCTGAGTTGTGTCAAATTGTACAGGGAGACTGTAATGTGGATAAATATCCAAAGAGATTAGCTAAGACCACCAAACTCATTTCACTTGTGACCTATTCAGATTTGAAGTCAGTCCCTTATCATTACTATTTTATTAGAATGAACCATTCTTAAACAATTTATCCAGAGCATTCCCTGAAGCATGCATTCAATCAATTTCAGACATGCACTTTTTTCCTAGGCTTTCTTCTTCCCTTCTTACAAACACATTTTGTTCTACCAGTACAGAAAAATAGATCTTCACATCAGGGCACCTGAAGATCCAAAATTTGCTTTCCATGTGATGACAACTGGTAGAAGATAGCATAGTAAATTCACTGTCACTTTAGACACAGCTTATTAGGGCAACTTCATATTAGCTGACTATATCTAAACCACTTTCATATTTTAAAGCTTTCCATGAACTAGCTCCCAGTTTCTATTCACTCTCCCACCCTTTTCAGGGCTCAGTCAGCTGAGAGAAGGCAATGACTGCTGCCAGCTTTTTCCTTGCTGGGTGATTTCAGAACCTTCTGGGCAAGGTTAAATAATATTATATTACATGTAAGAATTCCATCCCAAATTTAGGGGTTTTGTAAATAAAACAGTGTGGAAAAACACTTCTCTAAGCACAGTGCAGAGTCACAGGATGCTATGTAATGATCAAGGAAAAGGCAAGGCCAAGGTCATGGGCATCAACTTGTGTTTTGACAAAATTATGCTGAGAATTCACTGATGTCCATCTAAAGGGCTCAGCCAGTTCACTCAAGTACAACAAAAGAATTAGTAGTCCATTTACAGCGCACTCATCCATGTATTATAAATCAGAAGCCGAAAGCATCAACTCTCTCCAAAATACTCGCTAGTATCACCGTTCTTTCTGCTGAACGGAGCTAATCTAGCTTGCATGAAAGTGTATTACAAAATTTTAAAAAGTTATTTATAATAGAATCTTCGCAGCATATATTTGGCAAAGCATATGATGATAACAGCAGGAGCAGTATGAACTCTTCTGTAGGTCCAACATTGGAGAGAGAAGACTAGTTAACATTCTGTAATGTAAACTGCCCAAA
The DNA here is from genome assembly GCA_034008185.1 of Gorsachius magnificus. NCBI lineage: Eukaryota > Metazoa > Chordata > Aves > Pelecaniformes > Ardeidae > Gorsachius > Gorsachius magnificus. The sequence continues at coordinate 41,262,017 of CM067086.1, read as the reverse complement.
TCACCTGCTTTCTATAAACATGATTGTAAAGATGGCATTTTCACACAGTTGGGCAACCTCTACAGAAGCATAAGGAATGACTGGCAAATTTTTAAAGTTCATTTCCTGTTCATTATGGCAGGTATATTACACAAGGTTGGCAACTACTGAAGAATGCTTCTACAAACAGGTTCCCTATATGGCCAACAGGAGATGTATCATAGGGTTCATAGTGCACAGTTGCATATAAAGTGCCTAAAAGAGAACATTACCAATATTTTATTACCAAGGATCTTTTATCATCAATCTCATTCAGTATTTCAGCTTCCCTATTGATTATATGGCAGTTTTTAAATGGCCAGAGACTGAATCCAATCAAACCTGTTGAAAGAAGCAAAAGCGATCAAACTAATGAGCGTATATTATGTTATTTACAACACAAATAATTTGGTTCCTGGGGCTTTCCTCGAATAAAGCAGTGAGCTGAAATAACCAATGATTAAATTAAGTGGAAAGCAGCACACTGAATCTGAAGGCCTGGATTCACAATACAAAGATTGGGAACACAAAGTACTCTGAGGTCAAAAGAGTATTTTTTCTGTACACAGACATGAACAGACAAGAGTTATAGCTCTGTCTCTATCAATAAGTATAAAGAAATATTTTTTATTTATATGCTTACTACTATGCCAGGAAAATAACTACTTTATCCATCAGATCTGTTTGAATACCCTTAGATCTTCTGTAGCCAGAAGTGTCATATAAAATCTCTGCTGTCAGCTTAAAAAAATACTTTGGAAAAGCTGAGGGGGTTAACAGTTTGGTTCTACTCCACTTCTTACACACTTAAGTGATTTCATCAACACCACGAAGTCCTTCATATTGAATGAAGCACCTCCTGGTCTGATCCCACTCTCAACATGAAGACACAATCACAACACTCGCACCACTTAGAGATCATCAGCTTAAAATACGGAATATATGGAATTTAAAAGGAGGCAGACCATTTTCAAGTGAAAATCCTCTTTTTAGTTTTGAAAGGATACTGACATATTTATTTAATTAAAAAGACAAAAAAGCAAGCAACCAAAAAAAATTACAAACCCATAGGAAGAGAAGCCTGCAGAAACACAAACCTTACTTTCTCAACCCTGACTACGAGAAGGAAGAGGTATCTACTCACCTACTAAACACAAGAAAATTCATTGTGAGGTTAGTCCCAAGTCCAAGCTGTCCTAGCTCTGGCCTGTTAGGATAAGAAAAAAGACCAACAGACATGCTGGGAGTAGGTGGATGGAAAAGGTGGGTTGAGATTTATGTCTCTGAAAGTTCAGGTGAACACCCGAATTGAAATCCTGATTCAATGGTCTTAGTATGGCTAGAATAGGAAGTTTATTTAATTTTAACTTTTGAACACAACAGTAATTGAACCAGTAAGCATATCTTCTTCTAAGGAAAGCTCAGGCTATTCTTTTATTTTTCTAGACTTTCACATATCTCCGTATTTTATCTTGGGGGCTTCAGGAGTGCTGTGAAAGTTATATCGTAGGTAGGTTGGTGTCCTTCATTTTTCTCCTAAAATACTGATATGCTTGAGCACTCCATCACAATCCAGTGAGCTCCTCTGAGGGTAATGGAATTAGATCACCAACAAAATTCCCATTCAATAGGGTTGCTCTTGTTCCTCAACTCCTTGGAACAGTAAGCCTACTCCAAAATTATTTGTACTTTTCAGGAGAACAAGAAAGCCTGTGTGTAAATTATATGATTTACAGTTCTTTCAATTCATTGCACTCGAAAACTAAACATTCCTCAGTCCATCAGGCCTTACACAGTCCCATTCTACCTCCTTTCCATCTCTCGTGATCAGGAAGAGAGTGCTTGGTCACTATTTCACCCTTGGCTATCAAGAAAAGAAGTTCAGGCTCTAGCCTTTTAATACTTTCTTACAACCAGACATATCAGGAGTCATCTCATATCTCATGACCATAAAACCAGAACTTATTTTATTTAGCAAATAAGGCCAACTAGGTTATTTAATGAAGCAAGCTTGTTGTAAATGTTAACATAGTTTGGCAGGATTTTCTTGCCTGGTGTTGCCATCCAGTTTAAAACAGATGGCAAAGCTGAGCATAAAAATCTCCCTTTTATAGCAGAACCAATAACAATACTGTGTGTATTATAGGCCAGAAGGCTTAATGGAAACTTCAGTAACATTTTCCATGATAAACCAAGTGCTGAAATAGAAAATCAGTTCAGCCTCATTTTTCTGCCCCATGGGAAGAAACATTTGTTGTTACTTACTCGTGAAAGGAGAAAGGTATGTGGGAAAATGGGCAGAATGCTTAGTATAATTAAATATTTTTTTTCTAATATTTAATAAACAGTGGTTGCTTCCAATGTAACCTCAAGTTTTTTAAAGTTGCCACTGCCCTCAAATGTAACTATTTTTGACCTTTTAGAGACACTTATTTTTCTTAAATGCTGTCCTTTTGACTCATTTTGTTGACATATCATACCCTCAATTAGAACAGGAGAAGCTTTACAGGACATCTGAGAAAGGGCAGGTGATTGACAGAGTCCCTTCAAACCGGAAATGTAAGAATGATTCTGCTGAGACTGAAGCGTGATGCTGGTCCTACAGCAGAAGGCATTGTGGTTTCACTCTTATCAGTGGGAACTATAGGTCTGAGCGCTGTGTTTAGGCTGATCTATATTCTCTCTAGCTGCCAGGCTGACCTTCTTCCATTGGTTCCGCCTCAATGACAGCAAAGGGCAAGGCATCAGTAGAGCCATCCTATAGAGAGAAAGTGCAAAGACACTTGGGCCCTCAGTGGGGAGGTTCCCAAATACTGTGATTGGTAAGTGAGGAATGTCTACTTTTTCACCGAGAAGTGTGATATATTTGATGCTAAACCTGAATATTAAATAATGTATATATTTGCAAACATATATGACCACAAACTCTCTGTCTCAGTGGCAGGACTAGGATATGCTTAGGATACAATTAGAATACAGTTTTTCAGTTCTGCCTGATTGGTGATTGCTTTCTAAGGGAAATTGATCGAATGGTAATGTGAAAGATGATGACCCTAATTGTGTGAAGAATGGGTTATCTGAAGGCTGTTCACAGTACTAGAAAGATGGAAGGAGCAGGAGAAAGGGAGAAGCCAACTGAGAAAATTCATAGGAAATTTTGATACAAAACCCCAGAGTAGATGGGAGTTGTCAAGTTTAGTAGCAGTTGGGTGGTATCTAGGGAAAGCTAGAATACGACATGGGTAACAAGTGCTCGTACTGGAAGTCCTGATTTGAAACTATCCCGAAATCACAATTTCTGCTTGCTGCTGGTTTGTCTGTACTTAGACCCAACAGAGGTAGTAGAGTAAGGCAGATGCTCCTGTGGTAACCAGGACAGCCTTTAGCAAGATTCCTGTGTCATGTGTCTGAAAATATGATGTTCAGCTTGGGCAGCGGAAATAGAGGAAAGAAAAGTCTGCAGGTGTGACCATTACAAAAAAATGGGATGTAACTTAATTATATACTGTAGCATTAAGCTGTCCAATTCATATATTATTTTCTATTTCAGGTGTCTGAGTTTGTGTTCAGGAGGGAAAGGTTTTATCAGTCTAATAAAACAAAACAGGGTGGGTGACGAGCAGAATGTCTAAAAGAAGAGGCATTATTGGTGTTGCTGGACACAGAAGGTCATTGACAGAGAAGGAGCTTGCAAAACTGATCTGGACAATTGCAGGCTTGTAAAATTGCAGAGAAACGAGAAGCGTACCGCCAGCATGGGAAAAATAGTCTGGTACAACATGAACTGAAACAGAAACTCAGATGAAGAGGAAAGCTTAAAAGGCCCTGCTACCACCTGGAATGCAATAAAAAAGGACAAAAATTTCTGGTTTCTCTTGACAAGAAATAGAACAGCAGTGTAATGACAGGAGAAAATGGGAGGGTCCACAGACACTTTGTACCGTCAAAGGACCAAAACTGTTAAGGAAGTTTGTGTGCCTCATCAGCTGCAAAAGAACAGACACCAAATCCTCAAGCTTTATTTGCCTTCTCTTCAACCCACCGTCATTTTAATCCTCATGAAAGATAGCAATCTCAACATCTTTCTCTGTTTGCTATTGCACGAGTATTTATTTACTAGGGCCACTGGGGGAAAACAAATCACAGAGAACAAATGGCTTGATGCTCTCTCACATCCCAACCGACACGATGTTTGAAAATATTGGCTTGTGCACCACAGTCCTACAATTTTGAGTAAACTGTTCTGTTATTATAGTAGAGTGGTGTCCCAAGAAATAACATAGGGCCTAATGGAGTCCTTAAAAGTCTCCAATGCTTCCAGAAGAGGTATGAGTTACTCCTCTTCAAGGAGCTGGTGGTAATTTTTGCTTTTAGGAGAATTAATAATAAGCTACGTAAATAAAAATAATAACTGAAGAACGATTATATTTGTATTAGCACAGCATATTCCAGGTACTGTAGAATGTGTATATAGTTCTGAATAAACGGTTCCAAAATTACATGAAAGACATACACACTAAAGGATTTAAACAGTCTTATACTGTCATTGACAGAATATAGTCAGAATTACAGTAGCCATTCACACCCCTCCTCTGTAATTAACAACAAATGAAAACCTCGCTACAGTAAGATATTTTCTGCAGAAAATGTAATTTTGTCCTGTGCTTTTTCCTTGACTATTTAAATGGAACAATTCAGGTGCAGACCATTACTGGAGGTCAAGACTGAATCAGAATTTATTTTGATGCATGTTCAGCTATCGATGTTCAGTATAAAAATGTATGAAATAATATCTTCAGATTAAAAACAGACTGCAGATTTTGCTTTGACTTTGTTGGGGACTTTATTCTTTTAAAGTGTGTTGGCTAGCTCTCCTGAACTATAGCCCAAGCATTTTTAAATTTAATTTTATTAACTAATTTTTAACTCACCCACCAAAACGCCATTTGTGTGATAACAGCGTGTGCAGGGATTCCTAAGGGATATGGAAATTAATCCCACTTCTGTGAAAAGACCTTTTAATAACTCATATGTTATTTTACCTTCTGAGTTATCAGTGGGCTTTCCTCCAGCATTTTCTAAGGAAATGTCCTTGCAGTTTGAAAGGCAAGGGAAAAAAAAACCAGTAAAAAAAAGGAATAAGCATCTAAGAGTTTGTTCATTTTATGTAATTTTGAGTTCGTTACACAGGGCCACCTGGTTTTTAAGCAACCTTTAAAACGGTGGTCCAAGAAGCAGTCGCAGACCCCTTACAATATTCTGCAGTGTGTGCGTATGCCCCTACATGGGGTTTGTTGTAGCCACCAGCATTTTGTTTGTGCTTCTGAATACAGCTTGCCAGCACAGTAAGATTCCGACTGCTGCAAATCCTCATGTTTCCACCTTCCTCCCTTGCTCTTTTCATATGCACATATGTCGCTGACAATTTCTCCTCTTTCCCTCCCTCCTTACATCCTTTTTTCAGTAGTGCTCATGGATCAATAAGACATCATGGCACTGTATGGAGCCCGAGTGATTTCTCATACAATGGCTGATGTGACCATGTTTCAATGGGAATTGCAAATCCCCTTGTAAGAAGGGGCTGAAGATATTTTCAGTCACTGAGCCATCGCTACAAGGGCACTGAACCTCAGAAAAGGCCCAGAAACCTGAGCTGCTGTGGAGCTTGAAAGGAACTGCTGCAGCCACGACACTTGATGGATCTCAGCCTTGATTACAAGAGCAGACTAGCACCACCATGATTGATGAAATCCTGCTTCATAGAGGAGATGAGGAAACAATGAAAGCCCCGACTGCTGTGCTGGGGGCAGGAGGGATGGAGGGAACCAAGGCAGGAGGGAAGTAGTCAGGAACCTGAGCTAACAGCAGGGAAGCACATAGGTTTATGGGAGGTGAGAAGAAAGAAATTTTTTTCTAATGGGTATAAAATAAGAATTATATGAACTACAGTCATCAGTTCATAGAGAAATCTATTACTCTTTGGGATCAAAAAGTGAGCACCAGTTGTGAATAATGGTTTCAGCCTGTGGCTTTGAGCATTAAATTCCATTTTTCAACCAGCAGGGCAGTAGTTTTCCACTATCACTTCAACTACAGTTTGTGTTCAGTGTGCCAGTGACTCTCTCTTGCTCCATCTATGCCCCCATCTTCCATACCTAGCTATATACAATCTTATAATTTAAAATTTCAAAGATGTTACTGTCTGCACTCTCTCTCATTGTGCACAGTTAAAATAGTATTTTTAATCAATGTCTCTTTCGCAAACTCAGCCAAGATTAGACTCTGAAGCCAATGCAGATTGTTTCCCTTACTAGAAACCAAAGAGAGAGAGAACTCTTTAATCTTTCAAATTTTAAATACAGATTTTCTTATTCTTGGTTCAGTCTTCCTATGACATTCCTAATCAGCAGGGGCCACGTTCTGGTCCATATGAAATCGAGATTTAGTTTTAGTTTAATTTTCTGAGAATACAAGGAGTACAGGTGGCTAACGCAGTAATCTTTCACTTCTGGAGGCTTAGGCTGGAATTTGGTTTAGAGTACAAGTGAAACGAGTTTAGTGGTCTCATCCTCACTTTTAGCAAAAACTGTTGTCATTACAAAGCCACTCTGCACTAACTTCTCAAACATCACAGCTTTCTCCTAGAGGAAAAAAACTGCTGAATTAGGAGTTCTGGGGGACAGAAGCGAGTTGCGTTTGCAGGGCTGTGTAAAGAAGCTGGCTTAGGATTGGTACTTGGTTGAACATGTGTAACAGTAATGGATCATATACATCTCTCAACTATATCAGCTACAAAATTCAAATTAACTCAAAAACTATACTGCAAACACAAACACGTGCACAACAAGGTACTGCAAACAGATGCATGGCATGTGATATGTGAATACCGTAAACCAACAGAATTTATAAACTTCTTGCACTTCTCTAAGAGTTACGCTGACTAATTTAAAGTTCTCCACCCCTATCACCACCCCCAGCCAAACACATACCACCACCTACAAACAGTTAGGCTATGCATGATCCTCACATCATCTTTTAGGTGTACTGAAAGGACAACATGCAAAACATACCAATATACAGTCACTACCTAAAAGTGGAGCTGGTCTAGTTTGCACTACCTTCCTTGCTAACTGGAATCCTACACTGTAAAGAAACCAGACCAATATATCATAAAACCTTTGGTTTATAAACTCTCCTCTTGATTTTGTTCAACGTGATTACTATGCACTAACTGGAGCAAAACAATCTATTTGATGTGGGACCCAGTGACTACTAAAAGCTGGATTGTAGCTTAATATGAATGCTGATCACTTGTACTACGACATAGATAGTATTTGGCTGAACATAACGATGTAACAGTTATTGCTCAGGCAGAATCATTGCTTTCACTCCTTAAAGTCATTTGAGATTTGTTTCTTGAAATAAATACAACACAAAATAGCAATCTCAGTTAAAAACTATATGCTGAGATAATTTCAATTTCCAAATGGAAGATTTTTTTTTTCTAGCAACAAACCAGCACCTCTAACTTGCCCATTCAAATTTGCTTCAGGCTGAAGTGTAGTATGAAAGTCCCCATCTTCTGAACATATTATAAATTTTATAAAATTTCATTGAAATTAGATTTCTTTAGTGTTAGTCACCCTCATGAAAAACAGGAATTACATCCCCTGTTATCAACTGGGGGTGTTTTTACATAAAGGGAAACCTTTAATCATAGGCTGGCCCAAACTAGCTCCCTTATACATAACTGAATTACATATATGCATACATTTTCAGAAAACATAGGGAGAAAAAACGAGGCAGGTTTCTCTGTATTCTCCTTTCAGCTGAGCTGAACACTAAAACTAACACATCCAGAGTCACAAAGTGGTGCCCTTGAGTTGTCCACTAAGGAGAAAATAGGACAATTTGGGGAGAAGGGGAAGGGAGGACTTGACGTTCCAATGCAGAGAGATGTTGCAGATATATTAACAAAAGGAAACCACAATTTTTATTCTCTGTGTTCTGTGATAAAGTTAATTTAGTACAAATCTGAGATTTTGCATAGTGACAGAGTTGCATGTTACTGCAAGCAGAATACTGTCATTATGACCAAAAGTGTGCTTGGAAGCTGGGCTATGTAGCATGTAGATGTATTAAAAGACACATACTAAACATGACTATGTTTTTTTCTTAAGGAATATACCCAGTAAGCTGACAGAATAGCAGAGTGTTCTATTTTGTGTAGCATTAAGACTGCAGGTATGAAAAGTTAGTGCAAGTTGCCTGATCTGTAGAAAACCTGAAAATTTGCATAAGCTCCAGGTACTTTTTGGGCACACCTGGAGGTGGAAAGAACTTTATCAGGGGATAGCAAAAGCAGTCAACGCTTGTCTTCAACTCAGTTGCAAAATTTTCTTTGGGGTCCTAGAAATCCCCTACAGCGCAGCCCTTACCTATAGGGTAGTTGAACAAACCATGTTTGGTTCACCAGTCTCCAAGAGATGGAAACAAAAAATTCCTCTCATTTCAGCGGTCACTGAAAGGGAAGGTACTTATTAGGGGCTAGCCTACTGCACAGGGAGAACTACACAGACCTATGGAAAGACATGAAAACTTTCTAAAATGTACACTTTCTTAACAGGAAGCTAATTCTTAATTATGAAAGAGTTATTCTTTGACCGATAGAACTTATTTAAGAATATTTCCACACAAACTGCGTATCCTGAATGTTACAAATATAATAGATCAAGGTTAAGGGACAGTGTAATTCTAACAAATTTAGTGACAGGTTAAGATCAAGGGATGTCTTGACATTCTCCTCAGAAAGGTCAATCTAGCAGGTCTGCGATGTAAAAATGAAGACTCTGCCATCATTGCCATGGCAAAAGGTCAGACACAAGCTGATTGGTGATAGAATTATCAAATTAACCAATCGATGTGTGTGAGTAATAGATGTAAGCAACCCTGAGGGAGAGCCACAGGGCAAATGCCAGCTCATCAATAACACATTGCCTAGGAAAAGAAGATCCTCTCTTCAATCCATGTCCTTTACATTAGCAGTGGTATCAAGGAATTAAAAGAAAAATCGAAAGCAACAGCTTTAAATATGCTTCCAGACTGTATACAGCATTCAAATAGCTTTCCAAAACAAGTTCCATCACATGTCATGGTAAATAAGAGCATGCTAACAATCTAAAGAAAGGAGGCACCAAGAAATCCTATTCTAAACAGGTATATTCAAAGACTGAAGGATTTTTATAAGTCTGGCACTAGTATAGACTTTATTAGGAATGTTATTTTACCTGTGGCAGTCACAGATACATAAATCTCAGGTTTGATCGTGTGGCAACTTCTGCATGTTAAAATGCAAAACAGATCACAAGTATTCCTGTACTGAGGATTTTACACATAGGGTGTAGCAAGGGTATGAAGAATTTTTTGGCTGCAAGTAATATTTTAAGGCATATTATATATCCCTTTGTGTATCTGATTGTTATTATGCTGACTCCTATGTGTTTCAAAGGGTTAAACCCTGCAGGAGCTCTCTGCAAGTCCACAGGAAGGCAGATAATGCCTTTATACAGGGAAAGAGGGCTTCAGGTAGGCAGGCAAACCTGAAATAAAGAACCAGCTGAGTAGGTAAAAAATCTGAGTTCTTGAGCTTGGGGGACATGTATCCACTGCAGGAAGGCACACTGAACCCCATCCCTAGATATATGGTTATCTAACATCAGTGGGACTGTCTAAATGTGGAAGAAAATGTTAAGCATCAGGGTAGGTTGAGTGCATGAAAGTTCCTTTGTTATTATAAACTTTTTTCATTTCTTCAATCACTGTATTTCTAAGGGTAAACAAACTAGGATCTTTTCAAGACCTTCACCCACTAGTGATATTTCCCAAAGGGAGATGCACACTTGGAGTGGTAAAAATCTCTGTAGCATTGCTATGGAATCCCAGGAGAGCAGCTCAGGGCATGCACCTGGGGCTCTGTGCTGTGAGAGGGCTGCTCTCCAGAATGAAAACAGGGCAGCAACCTGATCCCTGCCTGGCGTGCTCTGCTGAGATACAGGAAAGGTCAAAGGTACGCCTTAGGCTGCCTGTGGATGGGCCAGAGTCAGGACACTGAACGTGACAAAGCCCCTGTCCACGTTAGCAACAACAACTGGACAGGAGGCAAACATAATATCTTGACTATTTTGTGATTCCTCATTCCTTCTGGTGTCATCCACCCTTCAGAGAAAGGCAAGCACAGTGAACGAGAGCTAGGTTTACCATATACTAATAGGCCGCCACCTTCAAAAAATATAAAGGACCAGTAGGCCTGCAGGTCTTCTGCCCAGTTATCCCAAGTCATTATACCTGTTCTTGCCCTGTATAGGCACGCTGCTCTCCATTCAGGTGTTGTTCCTACTTCTCCTTACATAGTTCTGGTTCTGAGAATCTTAATTTAGCTCCAGTGATGCATCTATTATCATGGCAATATGATATTGCTATTATCACAGTAGGAATGGTAATATGGTAGCACTCAGAGTAGGAATCCATTCTGCCATCAAAAAGCATGCGTTACTCCTATTACTGTTAATGGGAGCTATGCACATTTATCAATGGCAGAACAGGTCCCTAAGTGAGCACAATTATAACCCCTACTGTGAAATTCTCTGAATGCTATTTTCACATTGCTTTTATTATAGATGTACATAACACTATCAAAAAATTCTAACTCATTTGAATAGGATACCCATTTGAATATGAGCTAGTTTCCGTAAAATTTAAATTGCATTCCTTTTAAAGGAAACCTTTCTGATATTTTTGATGCTTAATTTTCCCTAATGTATTGTTTAAAATGCAGTTAATATTCTCCCCTCAAAAAGTACAAAAAGCACAGAAGCATCTCAGACTGTGTGTTAATCTGTAGGAGGTGTGGAGTTTTTGTCAATGGACGAACAGCCCGGGCTACAGGAGGAATGAATAAGCGTGGCGTGCCGAATACAATGGATTTCTATTGATTCACTTTCCGTGAAGATCTAGCCCTGTATCTCCCTCTCAATCTGCAACAGTATGGTTGATAATGCCACTTTTTAAGCGCTCAAATATTTTTATAATTATTGTTTTACATTTTGTCTGATCTGCACTTTAATGAGTACTAGCGTTCAGATCTATAATTTCAGTAGTTCCTTCGATATCTAAAAACCTGACAAGATTACAGTTACGGCCTGCGGGAGCTCTGAGTGCTGTTCTGTCCAGTCACAGCAGCTCTCCCTGGTAATTTCACATTGCAATAATTTCAGTCAATCATAAAAAGTTACGCCTAGGTCTGCCTGAAAACAGAACGACAAGTATTTATCTGTCAGTGTTCCCAACTTGGTTAAGGTAGAGGAGCTAATGTCATGAAAGAAATTCAATTTTTTTTTTTTTCTTTTTTTTTTTTTAAGGAACGGGATATCTGTATTTGAATTTCTAGCAATAAACAAAATTAAAAGACTGGACTGATTTATGTAGTGAAAACTATATATTGGAAAAACTCTATATTGAAAACTATGTACTGAAAAAAACCTCACACTGGGATATGCAAATTTCTTTATAAAATGTGAGCAAAGTAAAGTCACTAACATTTTTAATTATCAAAAATGACCTTTAAATTCCAGTACAGTGAGCAAAACAATCCATCTCTGATGATCAGTTCTCTTTAAAAGTACGTAGGGATCTTAAAACAAATGAAGTTTAATACTAAACCCTGGCATAGACCAGGAAGATGGACACATTAGTGCGTTACCTGCCTGAATAATGGATCAGAGCATTCTATGGGCGCTATCGGATACTGATCTTCATAGGGACCTCAAGACACTACAGATACACAAATAATATAAAGCAGTACTTAAATGCTGAATATAAAAATTAGCAGACTAGTACAAAAATGAGCTCCTTATAACTTTAACAGGACCCGCTGTACAACAAAATTCAAAGGCTTTTCATGTAGTAATTCACTAATAATCCTATTTAAAAGAATCTAAGGTTCAGTTTTCTGGAAGTTGATGGAATGACTTCTTTTGGATTGTGCCGCTGTACCATTTACAGGCTGTGAGTTCACATGCAGCCTCTGCTATTTTGTCAGTGTTAAAAATGACATGACAACGCAATGAGATCTGGTTTCTGATGCTGTAAGCAAGCTGTCACCCTTCCCTCAAACCCTACGGAAATATGGAATATCTAACCACCTCTGAACAAGCTCATGGTTCTAGATTAATGAACGGCATTAACAAGGCACTGATGTGAGGAAATACATCCCACTTACAATGTCACTACATACGACTCAACAGACCTGGGAGAAAAATTAACAGAGAGAAAGCTAATAGGCAGAAAAAGTCAAGCCAGGGTGGTTTTTTTTCCTAAAGTCAATTTCAAGCCTATAAACATACTTAATAAATTTCCTCAAAAGTAAAATGCCAAAATTGGATTATTATTTAATACTACAAAATATAGAAACTACAAAAAATTGATAAAAAAAGCCTCTCCATTTAATGGAATGTTGTTTACCTTTATGTGGAACAAATGTACACATGGTAAGTCACTGTCTTTGGCAAAGGATGGACACAAAATCTATAATATGTTATTACTCTGTCTTCATTTTATGGAAAGAGAACTTTTTTCTTTGGAAAATGGGACAGTATGAATACAGTAAAACCAGGACAATGCTGCATCCTCCTACAAAACAGTGAAGTCTTTTGATGAACTGAATGTAATTATAATTAAAACTCCTGCTCTGTAACATTCTCCTATAAGGTTTCTAAAATATACGGAGAGCACTGGATTTGCACAGATGAAAAATCAATAAAAAACAGATCAACAATGCTGAGAGACTGAATAGGATTTGCACGTTCTGTTTGAAGCCCCGACTCAAAATCGTATTGCAAAACAAGCATGTACCACTCAGCAGGAAACTCTGGAATCTAATCATCCACCCCTATTCTGAACCTTGCCAATTTATACTGCCTTCTTGGGGTTACTTTTCTAAGCTTGAAATTGTAGCATTTTCTTGTGTGCCAGATCCCAAAGCAAAATACTATTTTAACTCAACCGCTGCCAAACAGGAAACTGAAAAATCATGACTTATATTCAACTGTGAATGTTGTTGTTGCAGAGAAATAGAATAAAACAATGATATTAATACAAACTACAATACTCCCCAATGGAACGCTTCATGAAATATCATATTTTTCCAATTGCAGCAATCTAAACACTATTAACGTTCAGAATTTGGGCTGTTTTTTCTCTGTTTGCCACATTTTCTCCCCTGTAAAGTTGCTTCTAAAGCACAGTCATCAACTACCAACTTCCACAGCCTTTACTATCAGGCAGTGTGGTTTCACCAGCAAGCCTCTTTCTACTCCAGAGAGAATGTTCAAGGAGTTGCTATTTGATATAAGCTAGCTTTGATGTTGTGGAACAATAGCCCTGTAAAATTAAAAACCAAAAGCTTATGGAAATATTAAATAGATTATTTGTGTTCCATAGGAAAACAATATATTAATGCCAGCCTACCTATTTTAAAGATATCAATCAATCATGAGGAAAAAGACAACCAAATCCCATGAAGATTTTCTTTATGCTAAATGTAACCTGTATCAAAGCTGAATTTACATGGCAGATATATGGCAATTGTAAATAAATGGACAATATTATACAGATAGGTAAAATTAGGCAAGTTGCACTAAATTAGGTGCTTATTTCTCTGATGATCCGGCCGAAAAACGAAGGTGTATTTTCAATGCTAGTATGCTGAATGTGGAAGATGAGGGTAGGCAAAGTAAAAAACCTAAATGCTATTAACCATCAATTGGATTTCACCATCAAACTTCCTTGACATCCTCTGAAAATGGTAATGGAAGAAACACAGAGAGCTGAATGCTACAAGAATGTCATGTCTTGCAGCTCTTAGCAGAGTATTTTTTCTGCGTAATTCCAAATAATGCAGTCCAATAGGAGTGGTCCACAGAATGAAACAGGTGGTGCTGAGGACCTTGTATTTACACTATCAGCATTTCAGAGGGCTTTACTTCACACCAGATCTAGTCTGGTCCTGTGGACTGAATAACAGCCATTAGCAGCTGGAGTGCATTAGGTGGCACTCCAGGAACTTGTGTGCTTTGGTTTCATCCAAAAGGAATCCAGTTCAAGTGCTCCTGGACTACTCCATGATGTGAAGTGAAACATGGTATGTGGGGATGATGAGCATTGCTTCAGAATTGCGCTCTTTATCTGAAGTAAAACACTGAAGTAGATTCACTGCCTGGCAACTGCATGGATATGGGCACCTCTATGAATATTGAAAATTTTCAGAAAACTCTTCCCCTGCAGAGACAAAGTTCTGCTAGGTTTGACTTATTATCCCATGTAACTTTAATCAGTATTTAAATATTTGCATTCTGAAGAAACCAACTGTATATATTTGTTTTAAGATTCTGACTCTAGTATGGTTTCCTGCAAACAGATCTTCAAATTTTTCAAAATGAGGTTTGACCCTATTTGTGATGCATTTGTACACTTTTTTCCCAAGAACCAATTAGTCTGTCTCTTAGAAAATCTCATCTATTAAGTACAATGGGTGAAGTTCATTTTATATTCTTCCTTTCAGAGTTTATTGTACTCTCTAATTATATTAGCTCACTGCCAGTATAAAAATATGTCATGTGTGCTTCTAAAAGCCAGAGTTTCCCTTCTCTTTCATTATTTTCAATTGTTTTTATTGAACCTTTAGCTATGGCATTACGAAGTAAATAGATAAATTCATAAACGAAGCATGACAGCATAACCATGTGATAATAATGGGTGATACCATCTTCTTGTTTACCTCACCGAGCCATTGTGAGGATTAATTAGTTAATGGTCTTAAAGTAGAGCGCACATGCAAAACACTTTACAACTGCTAGATAATATTACATGTGATATACAGAGCAATACCTCTACTGCATATGGCATAAAGTGGAAGCACTCAATCATTATATTAACCTGAGTCTTTCAGGTAGTAGAATCTGACAGAGGGAAATAATGGTTGACTGCTTCACAAGTATCATTAAACCTTTCAGACAGTTATTCTCTTTGCGTGTATACATTCAAGCCTGTAGGTAATAGGCACTGAGTACCACTAGTGATCTAAGGTAAAACTGCAAAAACATTTCCCAATTCATCACAATAACGTTGATAGCTTAGATGATAGGAGTATTTGTTAGCTCCCTGGCACATTTTTCCATTGGCTTACTGAGATTCTGGGACAAAGTGGTAACAATGGCCAAAGATGTAATATTGGAACCCAGATAAAAGTTGCTTCCAGAAATGAATGTAAGGCTTTACTAGAAAGTTAAGTGGCCTCCTCAGCCCCCGACACACCTCTAAGAGCAGTAAAATTGCCATTATGTAAGATACAACGGTGTCAACTGTTTCTTGGGCTGTGTCTAGAGCAGCCATTTACTAGTCCATACTCATGCAGCACCTAGCACTATATTCATGATCACGACTCTCAGTGCCCCAATTACAATAATACTGACAGTAAGAGCAGATATAAACTGTGCATAATCCAAGCACACACTTCTGAATAAAAGTTCCAGCTTTTTCTGGGTATTACACTAAGGTGAGGGAAATACTCAGGTCTTGTTTAGTTTCCGATGCTATTACTGAATGTTACTCTTTGGGAAACTATTCATGGAGACAAGGTCTTTCCTGTGAGCTGAAGGAGTTGTGAAAAACTTCTAAGAAATCCCAGAACTAGATAAAATAATAAAAATTTAGTTTTAATTTTAACCGTACATTTTACATTTGAAATTTGAGCTTGCTGCTCAAGAGCTGTCTGTCCTTTTGGTGAAGGAGACCGGGATGCAGTGGAGATGAAACCTGTGAAGCTGGATAAAATTCTCTTTAAGTTTTGAATTTTTTAATTACTCTAGGACTTCAGTGGAAATTTAAGAGAAGCAAAAATCAGTAAAAAATTGCAATGAAGCACTATGAATGGAACTGTTGAGTCACTTCTGAATGCAGTCCCTGATGCTGGCATAAATTTAAATCACTTTAAATTGGGTAAATGATATTTCAACTATAGCTCAATGAAATACAAGAATTTCCCCAGTGACAGAGACGTCCTTCACAAGGTTTATACCTCAGGAACTCCACTGATCCCAGTGAAATGTCTTTTTGCTAATTTCAAGTCTGAAGCTAATCCAAGAAGATAATAAAAAGCTGGTGAAAGAGTGAATGTGATTCTGTTATACAGGGATTCATAATGAAGATACAGGATTTCTTGTCACTGTGATTTGTTAAGTTGTTTAGGGACAGATCTGTTAAGAGTCTGGGACTATTTCAGATCTGATGACTGCAGGTGCAAATCAGTTGACAAGAATTTTAATACAATAAACTCACTGAATTCAACTGTATCTATTACATTTCTTGTTCTGGCAGTTGCTATATTATTATTAATCAAGTGAGTTTCTTACATGACTATCCTGAAATTATGCCCTATCTAGAATAAAGATAATAAGGGATTTCCTAACACTTCACACGTTAAGTTTTCCAAGACAATTCTTTCTAAAAATAATAGACGATCAGCACTAAGATCCAGATTAAAGAATATAAAAAAAAATTGATTTTACTGATGTTAATTTAAAAAAAAAAAAAAAAAGCAAGCAACTACGGATGTGGTTGTTGCTCCAGTCTAGTCAGTAGCAGAACTACTGATTTCCGTGGGATCAGAATTTAATCCCAAAAGCTGAAGGCTTTGTTATATTTTCCTTTCTGCACATGTTAGCACTTTGTAAACATTTCTAAGCAAACCACTCATAACACTTTTCCAAAAGGCTCTACTGTAAAAGCAACTGAGCTAATGCACATGACAAATCCATTCTCTTCCTTAAATCTGTTCAACCCTGAGTTACCTACAAATCCAGGTACAATATATAACAATCATGCCACCTCCTATAGGCTATGACAGCAATATCTCCCAAGGCTTGAGAACTTTGGCAGGGCTAGGCACATCCCTCATATTTAAACACGTACATACAGAAATACTGCCTGTGCGGGACTGTAACACCAGACCTGAAATGAAGCTACCTAATGCATAATTGATTTGAATCCCTTAGCAGGTAGGTACTGTTTACCTGATTCCTTTAAAAAAGGCCACGTTGTTATCAGTGTCTTCTATTTCTCAAAAAATCTATGACCAGAGACACAAACGTATTTTAGAAGCCAGTTTGTTTATTCTTGCAGTCTTCAGTCTGTGAACTTTTATTTCTGCTTGATAAAAACAGCTGTATGTACTTCCTTAGATAATTTCCACTCAGTATCTAACTGCAGTAACTTGGATTTGTACTTCGTACTTCACCCACTTTGCAAATTCAGCCTTTACGCAGCCATGTTCACTGCTTTGGTACCCACGTATGCTATAAAACTCACATTCTAAAATCTGAGAAGAGCCTGTAAAAACAAAAGCAAAACAAAACTCTATTTCTGTATCACCTTGTCTCCAATTCCCAACACTCATTTCTGGTGAACTAATTTTCTCTTTTACTTTCTGTCTTCTGCAAATATATTTGAAGAATCCTTTATTGTTTGCTGATATATTCCACAATGCAACATTCAGTATTTCTTTTAGCTCTTCTAATTATCCTTTTAACTTGCTCCTGCTTAGGCTCATAGATCTCCCAGTCCTCTCCTAAACAGACTGCTTACATTTCTTTAGAAGTCTTCAGCTTATTGCTCATCGTAATCCCTGTGTTGCTATCCCCCACTTAACTAGATTGGCCTCTGTGGCTTTCTATGATTTCTTTTCTTAAGGTTTCTGTCATTCTGTCTGCACTGTTATTAATAAATATGTGACCTTGCTTGTAAATATACTAATGCTGCTCTTGCTTTACAGTCAGTTAGGGTGCTGGAACTTTTTAACACAGGCTCAGATTTACAAGAGATGCATTAGTATACGCAAACCTTTTGGCAGTTAAGTAAGAACATGCATATGGATGGAGCAATCAAACAGTTTAACCATTAGCTCCAACAGTTCATAATCAGGGACTTCTTCCGAAAAAAAGCAAAGGGGAGCAAATGGCAGGGACAAGCCTGTAGTAAAACTGACTCTACCTCCCGCAGCATCCTAGCGATTTACAGTCACTCCTGAGGTACGCTAGCATCAGATTGACTTCATTCCTCCACAAAATGGATCAAATGAAGGTGGATCACAGCCTTTTAGTCTTCAACAGGATTTTGAGCCTTGTTTCACATCTCTGGAACAGCCTTTGCAAATTTCATGGATATGATTGTTCTGCATCTGCAACCGGAGCTGAGGAACTCCACCGATAACAGGTTATTTCATATTCACAATTGCACACCGTAGGTCAGAAGCATGAAAATAAATTATAATTAAATGATTATGTCTTTTACACCAGGCAAAGGCTTCTAGTGTATTTTGATAGACAGAAAATTAAGACAAAAAGACCTTTTGAACTTTAGTTATTATTTCCCTACTGTGATTTTTTTCTTAAAGTCATTCTAATTGTATTTAAAAACTCCCCCAAAACAGGAATAAAAACCCCCTCAACCTGCATTTAAATAAATTACAGAAATATCTGCCAGTGAATGACCTAATTAATTATTCCATTGGGGCTACATTCTCTGTGTTTGTTCTCTTTGAGAGGTGAAAAAAAAGTGAAAATAAATGCTAAACTGTTAACAGACTAAATTCAGTAAGTGGATATGGGTCAGAAAACCAAAATCCCATTTGTGCAGCATGTATGTAGCCACTTACCTTTTGTGCATCTTTAACCTTATATGAACAGCATTAAAAAGCTTCTGCTTAACACCAAACAGATGCTGCAATTTCCGTTCCCCATCTTCTCCTTAAACTTAAGAAGATACTTTACACGTGTGAGATTTGAGACAAGGTGGCAAAAGTTATGAAAAGAGAAAGAAAGATGTTTCACCCTGTAATTCCGCATGTGTTGCTATATTTTAACCAGCTCTGGAGGGATTGGATGGAATCCAGTTTGTCGTCATTTATTCACAAGCATACTGCTTATACTGTGTACTTTATTTATTCTTATTCACCATTTACCCAATTATATCTATCCTTATTAGACCCCTGCTGAAGGCAGCAAGGCAGTTCTAGCTAAGGAAGTCCCATAGCTTAACTTAATCCTATTATCTCCAGATAAACGGGGATGCATAGGGCTCTAGATGGCCAAATTTAGCTCTACTCTCCCTTCCCCCTGAGGAAAAAGACTGTTCCTCATCCCTATGCCTGATGTAATTAAGATCTGGAAATATGCCCATTCCAATCCTTATCCACTATAAGCATCACTGTCAATGTTAGAGAAATGAACTGCAGTTATGATGCAAAGAGTTGACACTTTAGTGACATTTACTGATGTGTTAGGCCTTTACAGTGGCTTGGCTCTGTGTAGTTTATGTCTTCAGGAATTTAAAATGCCTGCCTAAAAATCTAATAAGAGGAAAGGGAATATAATAAGAGAAAAAATTGATAATATTGACAAGCAAAGACTTTATTATCTCTATAGTATTTGGATAGATATAGATTGTCATTAAATTCTTGCAATATACACTATTTTACACAATTATAGAAAATGAAATGAATAGTAAAAAAGGATCGATAACAGAAGTAAAGCAGTTACTGAAAAAGTGCTTTTCTCTACTGACTCCCGTAATGTAATAAACCCCACAGTGATTGTACCTCCACAGAAACACAAAAAATACACCAAATACTGTCTTGTACTGGATATCTGGAAAGAATAAAAGAACAGCAAAGTCTAATAGTATGAGATTGCTGAATATTGTGAACTAAGATCTCCATTCCATGGTTTGACTTTGTACCATACTTCAGTCACACCCTTTTCTTCGAATGCACACCTGCACCCCACCTGTTCATCCTTCTCTGTCCAAATTACTAGCACACTGAATACTCACTTTTGAGAAACTGGCAAAAAAAACCCCAACAATATAGATAGGTAGATAATTAAAGCAATGAGCATGTTTTTCATACAGGTCTGTCAATTTACTTTAATCCTGCTCCATAACTCTGGCTATGCCAATCCCAGCCTTTTCTGAAGAGAACACGTTAACCACACCAACTGGTTTCATGATTGAGAGGAGATTTTATTATATAATGAAGTGTCTACTAGGCTGGGACAACTACATTAATATTCTCCAGTAACCTAAATCAGATTTTAACCCCAGTCTCCAGAGGTGAATGCTTCGTGCAGTTCTAATAATACAAATGTTTAAATTTGTAATCAGACTCCCGTGTAGGACTGGCTGTTTTATTTACCATGAGCTTAACTGAAAGGTTCCTAGGGACTGAAGATAGTTGGGTTGTAATCCTGTCATTTGGTGACTTAATAATTTTATATTATCATGATATTAGCATAATTCTGACCTCTATTTTGCAGCATTTTATGTCTTTCAAGCACTACTTTTGATGCTGTACCCGTAGCATATAGCATCAACAAATATTCACATCGTTCCCTATTTTACTGAACATTTGGTGTGAAGTATTAAGTCTGATTTAATGTTATTAGTGTCTCAGAATAGCGCAAAATACATGAATGTAGGCATTCATCTCTCAGTTTACCATAACTGCCATAAAATGTTAGTAAATGGGTGATAAACGTTTCTTCTCCCTTTTCCTTTTTAATTCTTCTTGCTGGATGTTCTGCCTCTACCCAGAGGGCTTGCAAACTGATGCCAACTCACCCACGTAGATCAATCATCAGGGTTTTTCTACTTGCCCAAGCTGCAACTGAGCAATTGAGGTTGGCTCAGTTGCAATCCCTCATTAAAACTAGTCTCAAAGTAACATCAAGCTTTAGGTAGTGCAGCATTTGGATTCAATTCTGAATATTTTTTGAGACCAAAGAATCAATACAAAAAATAGACAATCCATAGCAAACCCAGAACTTTTTCCCTGTTTTGTTAAAGAAGATATGAAAAATATAGAAATACTGTCATATGTTGCTTGACACTCAGCCTCTTTACAAGCAAATATTTTAACTTTTGATTGTGAAACTGTAACAAAGATGATTACACTAATGATGACACGTCTTTTCTTTTAAAGAACTGTGTTACTTAAGATCTTCCTTTTGCAAAGGACCAAACTGGCAGCTTTAGAGGCTAAAGCCCTCCATTTTTATACAGAGATAGTACGTTTTTCCTCATAGGCTGGCTACCTAATGTGTTCCAACTCTGCATGCAATATTGCTTCATTCTGATTTTTCAGCTCCTAATATTTGTAATATGAGTCAAGAAAAGGCCAGGCTGAAGATATTTATGGTGATTGCTTCATGATATGGACACCTGCCAACAAATAAGTTCATTCCTTCAACCATTTCTAACTTATGTGAGATCAATATCCAGGCTCTCCAGCAATAACCTTGCATCTATAATTGACATTGTTTATTGGCCTGTGGTGCTGTGTGCAATAAGAGGACTAAGAAAGGGCTGGGAGAATAAATATTCACCTACAGAAAAAGTTGTCGGGAAATGTATCAATAAAGAAACAACATATGATGTAACTTCCAATCCAAACGTATGATGTACAGGTCTAAGAACATAAAACACACAAACAAAAAAAATTATTATGGACAGACTAATTTCCAAGCACAAGAGTAATCAAAGCTGTTCTAATGAATGGTATATATACGTAGCCCTGAGAAGAGAATGCCCTAAATGGGCCATGCATTCCACACAAACAAATGCCAAGGAGTGGCAAGAGAAAGGAACTAAGAACATTTCCCATTACCAAATAGGTGAAACAACACTTAATGACTTTGCGCAAGTACCACGGAGTTAACAGAGGGAGAGATGACTGGGCTATATCACAGTATACATGGGGTTTGGGCTGCAGTACTTGCGTGGCAAAGCTCATAGATGACGTCACATAAAAATACCCGAGTTTGTGCCATAAAATACCACATTGATTAAATAATCTATGGACAATGAGGATGAATCGACAAAAGACATCGCATGCAACTCTGAAGAATACTGGGAGCTACAATCTTGGACGAAAGAAGTTCAGGGTGGTAGATTAATATTTATTTGCTTTCTCTTCTTCTTCTAATCATAACTCTCTACTTAATTGGCCTAGTTAATTTATGAAATCAACTCTAGATCAGAGAAATTGACAAGCAGTCATTGAGGAAAGGATATTACAGTTTAAAAGCATGAAGGATAGCAGTATAAATGATATATATTCTGCTATTAAGCGATTCGCCATAAAGTGAATTACAATGAGCATAGATTGAATATATTTTAATGTGTCAAAAATAATTTTATGTAATGTGCAAACTTCATGTTTCATGGTCATTCTTAGTAAGGCAACTCTTCTGCCCTCATTTTCTGGTCTAAATCCATTTTAAGTATATGCTTTTATAGAACTAATTCATACTTCAGTTTAAGCATCAATACCTTTTTGGTATGAATACACATCACCACAAATCTTTCTAGGTCACCAAATCATTGTACATGCATTTTGCAACATTTGGCTTCCTAAAAAACAGTGGAGAGAGGCATCAAAAAGCTAGGGCTCTTTGTGGAGTCTTTCTATTCACAGCACTTTCTGCCCCTTTATCACTAACATCCAGCTAAACAACAGTTAGAAAGAAGAAAAAAAAGTTTCAATAAGCATGAAACTCACAGAGAATATAAACAGAACACAATAACATATTCATAAAAGCCACTCTGAAGTTTTCCAATTTAGGAGAATACATTTTTTTTTCCTAAGAAAACAAGCCCTATGGTGTTGTTCCATTTGTCTGCCTCACCATAACACTGAACTTACTGACCTATTTAAATCAAATCTGAGAAAAGGGTAGACATCTCAGAAATATTAAGCTGCAATGAGTTTAATGAAATAAGTGCCTGTGTACAGGAGAATGATCTAAATTCTGAAGGAAAAGCTCACAAAACAGAAGCTCAACCAGGTTTTTGGACGCTAGAGTCTCCAGTCTGTACATTGGAGTAGGCCATAAATATATTAGGCTTCATTAGATTCGTTGCTTCTGGAATTATTTATTTCCTTAACATTGTTTTTCTTTTTCTCAGTAGCAGCTTATCAGTAAATGAATTCTATATGTAAATGTATTTTGTTCTCAGAAATATATTTTGCTGACAAGCAAAATCATCTATCTCAAACATTAACTTGTGAAGCTCCAGACTTAGCTAATCTTGTGAATGTTCCTTCATGCAGTATCTCCTAATTTTGAAGACACATGATGATAACAGACACTAAGAAATGTATGAATATGAAAAATATAACATTTTACATTCTATCTGTGAAGAGAGCATAGAACTGCTTTTGAATCTGACACCGATTAATAGCTCTCTTGAAAAATCCCCTTTGAATAATCAAATAGCATTTTGGCTTGGCTGGATTTAAAAAGCTATTTGTACCATTAGGAAATTCTTTTCTAATGAGCCTTTTAATTCTTACAGGGAGTTCTACTGCTGTTATAAATATAACAAAAATCAGTTTTGATATACCTTCAAGTTATCATTATAATAAATAAAACTGTTTGGTCTCTATAGGCCCCATCCTGCAGTAAGCTAGCATCACTGGGCGCTGTCCTGGTGTAAACCCAAAAGGACAGCCCTTAACGAGTTCAGTCAGAATTTGTGTGCTTATCACATATTCCCAAAGAGTAATATAGATTCCCACACAGAACTAGAAGCTGAGATTTAGATAAGGCAAGAAGTAGAGACCAAATCACCATCAGGTCTTGTAGTGGCGCTTGTGTGTGGTTATGACATTAATCTTAGGAGCTCAATAGCATCCTCCAGGAACTCCCATTAATGTCCATCGGAATTATCTGTATGTTACCTCTGCAGAACAGAACATTGCAAACCTCTGTGGCGAGTTGAGAAACTTGCTCAAGGCTCATGGGTGTGGGTAAAGATGCCACATTAAGCACTGGTGAATGTGATCAGCCCGAACGAAATTTATGATCTGTGCTTTAGGAAGTTCCCAAACTAAATTCTGGCACTTTCTGCTATGCGTCAGAATAACATTTACTGCAGAATGCTCTATTCTCTTGTTAAGCATTCAGACTGAACTCTCCTTTTTGGCTCACTAACAGAAGTCTGACCTATTCGCCTTTTGGAGGTATGCCAAGATGAGACTTGCAAGGTGCAAACTGACCTGCTCAGAGGTCACCAGCACTTGAAAAGAAAGGGTGATCAGCTACTACACTTGAGAGAAAATCACACACCAACTAACTGACTAGGTGGGATTTACGTGGATTATCATAGATCAAAATTTTAGAAGGAGTGTCAACATGTCAAATTTTCTTTAAGAGAAGGCAAGAAGTTCATCCAAACATTCCAAGGGCTTTATTTAGCATAACACCTTCTGCTCTATGGCTTAAAAGGGCTACTACTGCCTCAAAAAAAACATGTTCTGTCAGATTATTCAAAAGAATTTAACTTTTGGGAGAAATGTTCTTTTAGTCCAACATTCTTTATGAATCCTGTAGTAGTTTGCCATCTCAGGGCTGGACACGTTTACTTCAGATTGGAATGAGACAGTTCATTGCCTCACCTTCTAACCTCATAGTTCACGTTGTAGTTCACACAGGTGGATTTTCTCCTCTGTCTCTACAGATTCTTCATGATATATTTTATTTCATATTTCTCTTTTCTTAATGGAATAAGACAATAAATTCCTAAAATAAGAGTGTATGCATCTCACAGCTAATTCATTATTCAGTTATTCTTAGTAGGTACAGGTCATAGCTTCGAAATTTTACTACTTACTGACAAACATTTGTTTTGCTCCACAGAGGCTTTCCTGGATGAATTTTCTGAAAGGTTACATTGCATTCCATTTGCAAATGATGTTTTAGTGTATTGCATACTTCTTGTCAGTGACAGGCTTTACACAAATATAGGACAACACCTCTAAGAGTTCGACACGCTCAAAAAGAAAGTCATGGGATAGAAATCTTCAAATTTGTTTACAAATCTGACTGCAAGAGAAGAAAATAGAAGTTCTACTGCAACATGAACAGGGATGAATCACTATATAAAAAATAGCTAACACTGCACTGCATGTTGTAGAAAGATGCACACTTTTTATCAGTAATAATTCTTCCTTCCACATCAGGCTTGCAGCATTATCCAGAGATGGCCTCACTTTCACTTACATTGCTACATGAACAAAGGATGCTTGAGGAAAATACTGCTGCTGCTAGTTTATAACAAGAGCTTCAGTCTTTTAGTAGTTTATATCTCAACTTTCACATTTCAAAATATATTTTTCTATGTGTATCTAAACAGTTTTTACATAAATTCAAATTCACTTAGTCAGCTTGTCCTTCACAATAATGTCCTTTAAAATGTTTCATTTTTAAATACTAAGTTTCTCTCATGATTTCTTATATACAGATATATGTTTATGTGCTTATTCACTTATTAACTCAATTTTTAAGCCTTTCATAAATAAAACGTATTCTGCTGTTTTTCATAGAAGAATGTGTAAAGGCTCTTGGCTCTTAGTCAGCTCTTCTGCTGATGTTTTTATGTATTTAAATTTTCTACATCACTTGGCATTATCAAGTAAACCTGTAAAAGACTCATCAAATAAATAGCAGGGACACAGTCAGATGACTTAATCCAACAACGTGACCTCATTCCCATGTCAAGATGGTGTTAAAGCTATCTCTGCAATAGTGTTAGGTTAGAGCTGCAGTAGATCTTCTTTTAATCTTACATTTCCACAACTACAGTTTCAAATATTGAAGATATTTAAGGCAGGGGTTTCCTCTTTTAAGTCTAATTCAAGTCTTTTTTTGTCAGGCACTTTGTTTATTTTGTGGGTATGATGATTTATCACACCCTGCTTAGTCTCCTGGGAAAAATCAGAAGCAACAAAGACAACTTTGAGAGATTTTGACTTTTGGAGAACACAGAAAATCATTAATTTTAAATCTAAAGACTACTTATTGATTCTAATGCCTGATAAGCATTCAGCACATGCTTTAGGTTTGCTTATATTAACACAGTCACTGTTCTAACTTACAAAGGACATTTTCCATGCTCCAGTATATGTGCTATTCAATACTTTGAATGAGTAAACAGGCACAAAGGGCAAAATTTCTCCCTTAGCTCCACA
The DNA here is from genome assembly GCA_034008185.1 of Gorsachius magnificus. Lineage (NCBI taxonomy): Eukaryota > Metazoa > Chordata > Aves > Pelecaniformes > Ardeidae > Gorsachius > Gorsachius magnificus. Next base: position 41,235,862 of record CM067086.1, on the reverse strand, counting down.
CCACATGCCACCATGAACTGAACTGTAGATTCTGGTATTTGAGGACTTAACAATAGCTTTTGCATTTGACAGATTTTGCAATATATCAAAACCCAGATGCTCCAAACCCCGAGATCTTTATATCTGTAAGGCAAGACAACAATCTAGCAATGAGTAACATTTCCACCACAGTGAATTACATGAGCTGATGGTGTACACCGAGTGAAAGCTGGTCCATAGCACACGGGACACCTAGAAATATCAGTACTCATTTTGACATTTAAAACCACATGCTGTAAAAGAAACTTGCCATATACCATAGACAAAGTACACGAGCTCTATCTTCTACTGCAGCTTCCATTTATAACAAGTCTGATGTTGGCTAATTTAGTTCAAGTTTATGCTATGGATTCCCTCCATACTGAAGACCTGCATCTGAGTTTGACCTTTTATCATAAGAGGAGGTCAATAATTTTGAGATGAAGTGATCCCTCTTGGGGATTCTGGAGGGAAAAGAAGTAGCTACATTTGCAACAGAGATACCTAAAAGCCAATAGCTGAAACCTGCTGACAAATTACTGTGAGTCAGCTCCTTGCTATGTTTTCTACTGGGGGGGGGGGGGTACCAACACTGAAATCCAGAAATAGCAATGGTGGCAGATGCAATGTGAAGTGGATGGGGAAGGACTGAATGGCCACACAATCTCCACAGCTGAAAATCTGTCGCATAAATATTTTATAAAGATCATAACGTTTCTCTTTCCAACCAGCTGCCTCCTACAGTCTAGGAGAAACACAACCACATCAAGTGATGATGAGGATGAATTTTTTAACACTTGTCTAAAGAAAAGACTATTTTAAAAAGAAAGTACTGAGAATAGGATATGTAACTGAAAACACAGTATTAATTGTACATAAGTCACTTGTTCCAAAGATACCCATTCCCATGTACGTACCACAGAAAACAAGTGAATGAAACATGCACAAGGAATAGTTTTAAAGAAGCGTCTAATGGCCAGTGACTTGTCTGCCTTCAAGCATTTTACTGGCTGCAATAGAACATTACACTGTACAGTTAACAAATCTTCATTTTAACGCAGAGGACTCAACCCGTTTCTTCCCAATCCTCTCCCCTCATCCTATCAGGACAACACGGTACCTTTCTGAAGGAAGTGGGGAAGCTTATCCTTCTTAAAGGGTAACTCACCCACAGACTGCCTAGTTTCTCTCTTTCAGGTTTGTCTTAGAACTTGCACATCCACAGCAGGTATGAACAACTCATTATGATGAAACACTCATTCCTGATGACGTAATGCAGCTTTCTCTCTCGTCTAAATGTGCACCTCTATCATGAATGGGTCCATCCACTTAAAAACCTTGTGCCTTTGTAATGACCATGATCCCTCACATTCAACCTGCTTTGCTATTTGCTCTCTTGGAGATCCCACAGCAGGAAGCAATGAGCTCAAGCATTGAAAAGTAACTTCTTAGAAAGAAACTTATAACTAACTATTAAACAACAAAGTGTAAGAGTCAAAGGTACTAAAATGGAAATGCAGCTCACTACCACCTTACTTGTAGGATCAGTTAGAAGCAGTAACGTCTTGATAACTCTCCAATGCTGTTGGCACAGGAGGACTTTAAATAGGGAGGCATTCTAAGAAGCAAACAGTCCCCCTGGCCCTCACAGCCCACCTGAATGGGAAACAGAGGTGGGGAAAGAGGCAGACAAAGTGCACTTCTATGCTGTCAGTCATTCTTTCAATGCTCTTGATGGCATGGAAAGTCTTCCTAGACTCTTCTTACCTTCCTCCCAGGAATAAATGGATTGAACACCCTTTGCTGAACCAACCAAACTCCCTGAGAAGATTAAAGTACTATTGATTTATTTTTTTTTAACCCAACCCTTTGCCAAAGGAATTGGCAATTTAAAAACTGTAAACCTTGATCTAGCCCCAAAACACACAGATGGGAAAGCTGGATAGTTATTGTTGTCCTTCACATTTCGCCATCTTTGTGTTTTTAACACTTTTAACACTTACTAATGAGTCAACAAGCGGTGCTGTTGGATGTAACTAGCAGATTTCTGGGGTCTTTCTTCACTAGCATGTTCCAGGTATTACACAGGGTTTCAGACTTTTGAAGCCACAAGATTACAAATTTTCTAAAAATATATTCTCTACTGGATAATCTGTATTTTTCAGTTAATAGATTCCATACAGAAAAGATTTAAACCAGGATATTTTCTGACATATTCTGATAGTTTGATATATATTATGTACAGAAATGTGTACGCACAAACACATACACATGGGGGAAAACTTGAACTAGAAATCATCTGAAAAATATATTCACTTTGATACTCTAGCTCAGCAACAAAGTCTGTAAGAGGCAATATTTGGTATATTTCAGCAATGGATTTTTCTACTAGCACAGAAAGCAATTTACCTACAACAACTTTTTCTTCTTTTAAAATGGGCTTAATAATCATTACATAATTAAAGCAGGATTCCTATCCAAAGGCAGCTAACACCATGCACTCAACTTCACAAATGGAAATAACATAGCACAGAAAACAAAGATATTTACCCAGGTTCACAGAAGTTTTCTTTCTGAAGTAAAGCTGAGATGCAACTCAGCTATCCAGACTCCTTGCTCACAGTTCTAATTCTATATTTATACTTCTCTAAAAAGTGTCACGTTTTATCTCTATTCTCCATATAGTTTTAAAATGCATTTTATATATAATATTCTTCTACTAGTATCCATTCTACAAGCAGAGAACCAGCCATGACTCAGAAGCCAAGGAGAAGAAAGGAATGGAGTAGATCATGATGCATGAATTATTTACCTGAAATTACTTTTATTGGGAATTTTGGAGAGTATTGGCAACTTCAGACATTATATATTGAAACTGAGTTTACAGAAAAGAAGTTGCTGTCTCCCAGTCTTTCAGAAACGGTATTGTCGTCAAGATACCAGTTAATATTTAGTAATCCACTGTCCTGCTTAAATGTGTCAGATTTTCAAAGCTTCTTAGGAGCCTTTCTCTCATCATTTATTGAAATCCAATCACCTGACCCCAACAATTCTATGTAGAAATGTTCTGTAGCAGGCACATCACTGAATTCCATTAGGTAGTTGCAGACCTAAAACCCCCCACTTTTCCCCCCATTTGGCTCATTGTGAACCTGAGGTCACTATTGTCCTTATGCTAGTAATTTTTAATCGCCATCGAACACACGATGGTTTAGAGTTGCAGGGAATGAGCTTTGTTAATGCATTAGAATCTGTAAAGCTCTTTCCCTCCTGCTTGCTGATCAGAAGCAGCACTTATTGAAACAGATTTAATCAGAAAACACTGAAACAGAAAGTTAAATATTGCCTCTATTATTTCCTAATGCCATCCTTCACAGAGTTAAGCAACCACTAAATGTTGATAATTTTCCTGATGTGACTCTTACTGCTTAAAGAGTCTATCCTGTTTAAAAATGTCATGCATGTTGCTATTCCTACAGTTTTATCATTTGTCAACAAATCAACTACCTGCTTAGCAGCCCTCATGAGGGATTTAAAATAGCCACCATGAAAATCCTGTGCATTTACTATTTTTATAACAAACTTGATTGTCACCTATGATATTTCAAAGATCACTCCTCATATAGACATCATGCTGGAAATTAGATGCAGGGCTTTGCTTTCCATGGAACATTATGCAGAGGCACTCTGGCTAATAAATCTTTGTAGCTAATGCATTCCAGATGGAAGCCATGTCTCACAGATATAACCTTCCTAAACCCTTCCAAAAATTCCTCCCATCAAAAGCTCTCTGAATGAGATATGTTTGATTGAAATAGGATCATCAATACATGACATGTAAGTAATAGTACAGATGATTACTGCCTGCAGAAAACTGCCATTTCCCTTCACACAAAGATAGTTTTTGCACAACCATGGGGCATGAAAATGGACCTTATGCATTTTACCAGATAGTTTAAATGTTTTTCCTGAACTCTTAATGCTATTAACAGATGCTATAAAGAAAACATCCACTTCTGTCCCTTTAACTTCTGTACATGCATAACAAATGCTGCGAAAAAGAGGGATCAAGTCTCTCACAGAAGCCACTAATTAACATCCCTGTTTAATCATGTCACCATGTTTAGCCAGTCTACATCATTAGTTTATGTCAGACAGAAGCAGTGAAACATCTAAACACCTACATGTAGATCCTTACAAAATCAGTCATGTGAAGTGGTAAGGTCAGTGTTAGACAAGGCTGCAGCTACTCTCTACTATTTAGAAATCATTACAAATCACCTCGCTAACAGACAAACGCGGAATTATTTTAGAATCCTTAGCTTTTCTTGTAAGGTAATTTCTCAGAGACAACTCCCAAATGTAGGGTAATATTTTAATCTCATCTGTGAATCATGCAGAATAACCTGAAGTTGTAGCCAGTTACCTGTGTTTCACTATTGTCAGCACTCAAATGGCAGACCACCCTATACTGCTTTTACTGTTGAACATCTGAACTCTACAGACCTTGGTCCAAAGAAAACAATTTATTAATCAAAGTACAAAACAAAAGGAGCCTAAATCTCACAACAGTATCAGTGAACATTCATTATGTGAAAACCTAAGGAAATTGGTAGAAATCTCAAACAAAATGGATACGGAAAATCTTTAGGCAGCAAAGGTTTTCTTTCTATGTACCAAACTTCTGTAAAAGTGAGATCTTGGAAGAATTTTGTGCAAGCTACAATTACATTTCTTATACAAAACGCTCCTGGCACGTGCAGTCGCAGTACAAGCTTGGCTCATAAAAGTATGAATGACAAGTACAGAAACAATTCTAAATCACACCGTGTAATTATCTTCCTTATGTTAAACCTTTAAAATTCTTAAGAGCCCTTTTCCGATGTATGGTTCACTTTGATCCACGGGGTTGTAATCTTCCATTAGAAGTCGATCGCACCCAAATGCCATTTGCAAGCTTTCAGAAGAGAGCTTAACAATAGACTCCTAACTGCGGAGACGGAGAAGAGATCAAGCACACTTCAACTGGGAAAGCAGCAGGAGTTTTGCACGCCAGCAGACACCTGGGCAAGGTTAGCTGTGCTGCAGCACCATGCCACTTCATTCAAAAGGAACCTGCTATACTTATGTGTTTGAAAGATAATAAGCAACCACCAGCGCTGAAGATAATTTCGTTTGGTTAGTGTCCTCGACCAAAGGAGAAAGTCAATGTTGGATACATATTTTTATATCAAGGAACTACGCCTACCTGAACTTAATAAGAAGCAGAGGGGAAACTTAATAGGAAGTGGAATACATTTCCTTTTATTGAAGGCAAGTGCTTCTTACTGCCTTAGTCAGACATAATGTCACTCTGCAGAATGTGACTTGTCTTTTTACTTATTCTATCAATCTGAGTCAGCTTCAGCAAAATGGTGCTTCAAAAAGGCAGCAAAAAGAAAGCATTTGTCTGCTTTTGGAGAGGCTCCTTTCAAATGAGATTAGAAAGTTTGGGTCCATTTTTTCATGTCTAATCCTATTATGCTCACTAATGAACTCAGTTTGCCTCAGTGGTTAAAATAAAAGCTAGTGGTTGTGTCCTAAAAAACACAGATCCTCCTTCAGAAGAATATATTAAACTGTACAGCTCAATATTACACATTTGTACCATCCAAAGGAGCATTTTCTAAAACAACCTGCTGACTGCACTGTATGGCACAAGTATCGAACAGTTTTAATTGAATGAGAAGACATTAAACTAATATAGATCTTTGCTACAACTTAAGCCAAATAGAGGGGGTAAAAGGACAACACTATTATTAAGATAAGACAAGCAGATTTTTAGATAAAACTCTGTCTTTGGAACAGTAACTCCTGCAAAACCCCCCAGAAACTACAGATACTAAGCTTGCACTCGCAAAAGACCTTTGCTTTTGTGATATCAAAGCATCAAGTGGCCTTGAAATATGTACTATACTGAAATTTGGTCTGCAATGTAGTTCATTTTTATCAGCACGTCAGCCTGCTCTCAAAAAAACCATTTTTAACTCCAAGCATCATCTCAGTCATAATCACAGGGTCAAATACACTGCACTCTACAGCAGTTTACAATAATGTAAGAAATAGCAAAATGTACAGTTACGGCAACAGACAGAGATGGGAAACTGTTCTAAAAGTGTCCCCTGCATCAGCAAAATATTCTCTTCAACACAGACAACAATATTTTCACTAATCATTACCTAACAAGTGGCTCCATACTGATCTGATGTCATATAACCCACAGCATTTTTAGGCATTTTGCTACAAAACAGAAAAAGGCTGTTGACATCGGAAAGGGAATTGCGCTTATTGCCCCTTTTACTGAAGACCCAAGTAGAACAGGCTGCTCCATCTAATGAATGTCTTTGATACAGAAAGGAGTCAAGAAAATCTTTGTATGAGACTAGAAAGGGAGGTTAGTTGGACCTCTCAAGTATCTGAGGAGTGCTTAGGAATCCATCATCACAGGATCTAGGTTGTTAGAACTTGATAGAGAAGGGACAGATCACACATTGCAAGCTCCACTTTCTCATGAATTGCTAAGCATTTGCTGAAACAACAGGGACACAGGATCAAAGCAGAACTAGTTTTGTACGAAGAAGAAAACAGGTTGCCCCAAGTAGGGATGTACTTTGGGGTTGGCTTCCCTCTGATTTTTTTTCTTTCTTTTCTTCACCTTCTTTTTGGCCATGAAGCCAGAAAGTTCTAGAAGTCTTCCCCTCTAAAGAGGATCAGGATGAGGACCTTCCCTTCATGGAGGTGGTGCCAGGGGGTCTGCAGTAAGGACTCCGATCAAAATTAAAACAACACGTTTTAGCTTTTTTCTCTATTAAATTCCACATACTCATAATTTAAGTCATTTCATGGCTTCTTTGTGAGCTTTGTCTGCAATAGTCAAGTCGAAATATTGCTACCTCACAAATAGCATCTTTTTGTGTACTTCAAAACCTCAAGCATAGGATTTCTAGATTTCTTTCTTCTTAGGAATAGCATACAGACCATAGAAACCAGTAACACTTTGGAAATATGCTGTGAAACACACTGCATTATGTTCTGCCAAATAGCCACATGAAGAATCATGGCCATTGTCATCGGTATGGTTTTGGTTTAAATTAGTTTCTCTCATAAGATTTATGTATGATGTTTAGGTTCAAAGTCACACGGTTCCTTGACCATCTCCCTAATGAAAGTCCACTGTTCTCACATTAGGAAGTAAGAGAAGTTTGCAATGACAGGACTGGTTTTCCTGGAAGAGTAAAGCAAAAGTGTCAAGGGAACTCCTGAACAATCTCTGCTGTTCTGATGGACAGGCAACCACATCAAATAACCCAGCTTGCAGAGATATTGCTACTACTTTTACGCCAGTAACAGAGAGATTCAGCATCTATATGTGCAAACATCTGACTTAGGCTCAGAAACTTAGAAGGGGGCATGAGAAAGGAAGGGATTGTTGCCTAAAATCAGAAGGACCTTTTAAGAAGATTATCCATAGTCTTTTAAAGCAGATTTCCACAATTTAAGTTGCAAGAAGGGAACGAAGCACAAAACATGATAATGTACATACATCATATGGAGTGTGATGATGTATACACAAACCCTGTGAAACTATACTTAGATTATAGGAGAAATTCCCTGTCTCTGCCTGCAACTCTTATCAGTTCATTAAGAACCACATATTTTTTTTAAGAGCTCATACTGAGCTCTACTGAAAATCCATCCACCTACTTCAATGCTTAAATGGAAATGGAGTTTTTACAAAAAGTTACTTCATTCTGCTAAAACTTTTATGCTGATAAATAAGAAAGGTACTCTAATGTGAGAACAACCACCAAGTCAGGCCATAGGCCCATCTAATTCTTAACTGTTTCCATGTCAGTGGGGAAAAGCAGACACACAGGGAAGATGGTATAGTTACACATTCTTCGAATACTCTACCAACAATCTGTGGCTTAAGTATTTCCTCAGTCAGAGATGGATTCTGTGCTCTTTGAAAAGAGTCAGCATCATCAGCTAGGAATGGCTAAAATGTAAAAAATAGCATTGGAAATCCATTTATTCTCAATTAGCTGGTGCAGGGACAATGCCAGAATGGTTAAATCCTGGTTTTTTCCAGCTCTTGGCTGCCTTACAGTTTCACTAACAGACACATTCCTGATGAAGTTGACTATATTAAAAAAAAAAAAAAATTGTCTAATCTTCTTGCTTCTGTTCTGGGTGGAGGATACGGAACAACAACAAAATCAATAAACTTTAACTCCCTATCCTTCTCTCTGTGAACAAGATGGACTGCCAGCTCCCTTGCTCACACACCCTGACTGGTATAATGTGAGGTCGCTATCCAGATTAGTTCTCTCATTTATAGTCTTTCAGTTGGAATCTCTCTGCTGCCAATAAATAAGTGAGAACTTCTAGGATAACATGGATCACACTTGCTGTTCCTGCGAGAGCAGACGCTCAGGAAAGCAGAGCACAGCAGTCACACCACTGATTTATTTATTTAAATCGCTGACCTTCGTACTCTCTTTGTACTCGCCATATTCAGAACAGACTTTTTCGTCTGCAGAGATAGCCTGGCAAGGGTGTTTACCTGATGAAGGATCTATGAGCAGAATCACATGGACTGTGATTTCCACAAAACGATCTGTGATATGCTAGTGCTTGAAGCAGGACTTGGGGAAAAAAGTGATCAGCGAGGCATAAAAGTGCAATTAAGTCTAAACAAATGGGAGTTCTTTCTCCTAGGCCTTGCCAGACTACAGCACGCTTCTTACTGCAATCTAATATTTACCTCCCCTTTAAAATGTTTTAATACATGTACCAATTCAGTAATCAACTAGTCCTGAACATGTATGTTATAGAAATTGCAATTACAAGATTCAAAATAACGGAGTAACTTCTACGTGAGATACGACTGAATACACCAGATCTCCCGAACTTTGAAAAAAATGATTAAATGGGAACAAGGTAGGGCTGTACAAAGTCACAAGAGGTCTGGAGAAGATAAAGGTGAGCAGCCATGTTCCTTGTTTCTCCCTTTCACTACCTCCCCCTTGCTCACCCCCCAACTCTTGAAGGCAACCAGTGAAGTCAAATGGGAGCAGGTTTAAAACAACGAAAGCACAGTGCACAGTTACAATCACTTTGCTGCTATGCAAGATGGAGAGGCCAAAGTCGTAGACAAATCTGAAAGCAACTCAACAAAGAGAAATAAAAGAAAATCCACAAAAGTATGAGTACCCCATTTGGCTCAGAAAATCCTTAAAGTGTAGACAGACAAAGCCAGGAGGAAAATGCTATTACATGCTTGCCTTACTCTAATATTTTTCCCCATGTATTTCCTAATGGCCACTGCCAAAGATGGAACACTGGGCTAGGCAGATCTTTTGTCTTATCCAGTAGGACCACTCGTCTGCCTTGTCACAAATTTGGACCCTTAGTAGCTCTGCGTGCAGCAAAGATGACTGGGTCTGGATACAAAAGGTTATACATGCAGTTCACATATCAGAAACTGATAATAACTAGAAGACTTTTTAACCCCGTGGGGGAATTTGCGTCATAATTCCCCAAAGTTAATTTAGAGATCAAAGGAAACCTCTACATGGTGTACCTTATTGCTCATTTAAACTTCTTTATTTATACAGGCATATACCATTACACAGAAACTATGACACCATAGTATGTTGGGACATGTTTTGTTTGACTACTGTAACTTGGCATTCAGTTTCTGATGGATGGAGAATTCCTTTTTAACTTGTTTAATATTAAATTTTCTGTCTGTAAGAAAACAGATGATCTGAAGCTCATGCTTGCCCACATCTAAGTAAAATAATTAAATTATTGTCCGCATTTCACTACTCCTAGAACTCATGAAATGTGTCCTGTAAGAGAGAGAGTGCAGTTCTGATGACACAGGGAAAAGAAGAGAAGAAATAAAAAGGAAGTCAGTGTGAGATCCTGTGCTTTGCATTGGAAAGTAGGAAACATGGATATTACTTCTGGATTCTGTCCCTGGTTTACTGGACTAAAAGTCCCAAGAAGCAGCAGTACAATCACAGCCTTTAATGCAAAGCCAGTTGAGGTCAATGGGAGTATTTTCATTAATTTCAATGGGTTTGGATCAGACCCTTAAGCCTTGTGAAGTAAATGTTTGTAATGTCACTCACATCAACTCTCTGACCACTCTAGGAGCCACACTGGCAAATTCATAATGAAATCCACTCTCATTTCTTAACCGAAGAAAAATTACTGTAGTGCTTGTAATATTGTTGGCAGGTAAAAGACAGTAGCAGTGGTAGTAGCATGTGTGCATGTTTACAACTGCTAACAAAAGCAGAAACAGTCACAGTGAAAGCATTTTTTTACCGAAAAATCATGAAAGAAGAATGGTGCATTTGTACGTTATTTGACTCATTTGGCAGTTAACCAAACAACTTGGCAAAGAGGATTCTCCTTTAATTTTAGATACAAATGTTTGAAATAGACAAAGGCATCAATTGCAAAAAAGCCCCAAAACCTCAATCAAAAAAGAAATATTCTATGTAACGTGACTGCTGTAAACCACTTCATTTTAAAATCTTTGTTTCCAATTCGAGATACTTTGGGGCTGCCATTACCTCTTGCAAGCTGGCTGCAGTGACTTAAGGAATTTAGTTGGTGATCTCAGCTTTGTCGCAGAAAACCAGATAATTAAATCCAACAACATGGTTAGTATTCTGTCGTCACTGGAAGTGGTTATTCCGGGCGGCAGTATACTGGTTTTTTGCAGGAGCTTAGACTACCAGGTTCTGTGTGCAATAGAAAATTTTAGAAAGTAGATTCCAATTTGCAGCTTCATGGACTTTTGTTATTTTTAATGTAGGCTTATATAAAGTAAAATTTGAAAGTATGATCACTTCATAGTCTGAAGAATTTGTTAAATTTGTCAAGTTAGGGATATACTGAGGACTTGTTTCTGGTGGACATACCGAAGTAGAGAGGATGGTTATTTCAACTGCTCTGAAAAACTACCACACTACATACTGAACTTCTCTCAACCTTGTCATTTCTGGCCCTTAATTATTACTGATTAGCTATCTCTGGCCACACTTTGAGTCACATTGACATCTTCTGGAAAGAAAAAGAGAGAGAAAAATCTTGCGGTAACTTTATGCTGCTAATGAGAAGTCGGGGCCTACACGCAATACATTTAAGTGTTCAGTTCATGCTTACAAGCCTATTGCAGCACTACTCTAGACTTCCTCTCCTTTTACATGCTCAGTTTACTGCTGATGTTAGAAACAGCTCAAGTACTTTTCAGTGCTATTCTGCCAACATGGACAGCGCTCCATGCTAGGTCAGAAGGAAAAAAATAATAATGTTTTAAACCATACAGTATGGCACTCCTGGAAATGCTGCATCTTTAGATATATCGGCAAGTCTTGCCAAAATCAACGTACTTAGTTATAATTTTCTGAAGCAAATAAACAAAAAACTAGAAAGCTACTTTACAAACTAATAAGGAATGATTTAGTGAATCTACTAATGTATTACTTAGGTAAATTGCAATTTTCTTTAACTTTATTATTATATGTATTTCTTTATTTTTCTGCAGTATTTCCACACTGCTTACAATGAAATTCACAGCCCTATTAATAACATCACCATGTGGCAACAAAGAACGTATTAAAGCTAATTTTGAATCTCAGAGAAGAAATAACAAAGATTTAAACCATTTTAGACAGTACATGCAATATAGAAAAGAATGGCACAGAATATCCATGCTATATTTCATACATAACTCTCATGCTATTTTCTAAATCAATTATTTATCCTTGGAAAGATTAACTACTTAAATTATCTATAATACTAATTTCGCAAAAATGTATGTTTCAAAATGTGCTGATGGTCTTCAGAACTTCAAAACATGTTTTACTTCAAATGAGTGACATTGCAAGCATAAGAAAACAAAGCACCCTTTGCAATTTTGCATTCCAAGTGGCTTATGCTTTCTTTAATGACAAAGAAACTTCTGAATAATAGTAAATCTATCCTATATAGTTATATATAGGTTTATTTGTGGTGCATGTGTGCACACACACACAAGTACTATACATCAAGCCAGGCTGTCCAGCAGAGGGCTCCTTTGAAACAGAATGTGAAAAAGCAGGCGAACCCTGCCAATGTATAGACAATACGGAGATTAAACAAGCAGTATCTATGCTAATGCCCATCAATTACTTCAGCAAATCACCAATATACAAATGGTGCATTGATGTAATAATTTTAAGGCCTTTTTCAAGAATGAAATGCTTTCATGAAACACGTTGGCTAAAAATGTGGGAAAAGAATTTCCTTCAAAAACCACTCTAATCTTCACGTTTTCCTTCACTAGGGCATTGTGTGCCTATAAAGAATAATCAGTATTTTTATTTTTAGTCAAAATCTATATAAAGCAACATGTGGAACTTGAAGAAACACTATCTAATTATTGATCAGGCACTCATACACACAATATTAAACCCAGAGAGAAATGTCATTTAACAAGATTTTTCTGTTTTCTTTTCATGAAAAATATAGCAACAGAGAACTGGAAGGCAGCACAGACCATCGGATTTGCTTCTGCCCCATATAGCCATGTTTTAGAATCCACTCAGAATCAATTTCCATTTTGTGATAACTTACTGATAACGCCAGTCTGCAAAAATCTTTTGATTTGCCTTCCAGAACTATAAAATGCTACTGTGACATTAAGAGTGGTCTGTATGTTGTTTTGCAGTTTCTATTTTGTAATTTCCACTCACTTTAACTTATTCCTTTGGCATTCCCAAGAAATATATAACAACATTTTTAGTTATAAAGAATGCACAAGAAGCCATGGGAAAGAGGAAGTTAATCTGATCTTTCATATTAATAGAAGATTAAAGTACCAGTATATCAGTGGTTGAAATGTCTACGACAAATTTACACAGTCTATTTTTTCCTCAGTTTCTAGATGTCTGCATTTTTTTTTCCAAACTTGATAGCGATGCATGAAAAAAATGCAAAGGGAAATAAATGAGTCTGAAGTCAGTTATGCTTCCGAAGTCCCATCAGGTAATCAGAATATTCAAGTGTTAAAGAAGGTCAAATGTCAATGAACCTTAAGAATACAAGCCATTTGCTGTTTCTTACATTATATAATATTTTCACCTTTTCAGAAGTTTCATCACATATATGCCTACAGGTGAATAGGGAGAGGATTATGAGTGAGGTCCTAAAGAGGATCCATATATATGCTACAGCTTAATATGCCTCCTATTCCACTCAGCCATTGTATCTGTTAGAAATACAAAAGAAGAACCAAAACACAGCATGATTCTCTTTTCTTTTAAATATGTGCTGATAGGACTGACCCTGCTTGCCTCACTGTCAATAACAAAAATTTCCCATGACTGCAACGATGCAGGCTCAGGACCCAAAAGTGTCCTCCGTGGACAATTCCAAAAAGCCATTTGAGAAAATTCTGTATCATTTAAGAAAAAAAGTTATTATAGAAGAATATATATTACTAAGGACCACGAGCAACCTTGTACAGAGCTTATTGCATGAAGCAGACATAACGTGGGTGAATACTCTGCAGATCCGTGTTTTCTGGAGTCACACAACTGGAAATGGAACAACGTCAACAAATGGAAAATTTTCTTATCCATGTTGCTGCTGGCTAACAGGACTTGAAGAGGTTACTACTTGGCTCTTGAGAAACCAGCTGGGAGGGGGGAATTTGGCCACCCTGCTGATCGGTATGTATTCTGTCCTGCAGGATTCTGACCCGTGCACATTCCTGCATTACAGAATCCATCTGCTATCGTCTGTGCCTCTTACCAGCCCTGCCCCATGCAGCCACAGTCAAAGCTGGGCTTTGAATGGGATATGATTTTGTAAAACTTAGAAAATAACCGGCTATGGGCTTCACACAAATAAGTGAAAATGAAAGAATGTGGAAAGTTTTATCTTTACTACAGACTTACTAATTGCATAAACATGCTATATTTTCTTCCATATGAATATCACATTCTGGTATTTATGTTGCAACTAGCCAGACAACATTTGCTAATAACAGCTACTTTTAATACAGCATATCAAACTGCTTAACCCCTTGGCTTGCCGGGCAGTTTAGAAGCTCCTACTGTGATGTTTTTGTTCTCACATATGTGCCAGTAAAGGCTGTCACGCTCCTCATTAAATAAACAGACATACATGCCAATTAATAATTTAATTTACAGGGAGAATCTTGACATAGAGCTAGGAGGTGAATTGGTAGCACCTCCTGAATTGTCTCATCTTAAAATAGCAAGCAATCAGGTTTTAGTCCCACCTCCAAAGTTATGCCACTGTAATGACATCAGAATGTCAGCAAACCGTTAGTTCTGTATATTACTGTCGTAGGGAAAGTTGTCCATTACTATGTACAGTCATATAAATTAAGGCATGGGCCTTAAAATAAAGCCATACCTTTCAATTTTGCAGGTACCACATTTTTTTACAGTTCTAAATTTTGGCAGGATTATGTTTGACATCTGTATTTGAAGCGTGCTTAGCTTTATAGGTCTTTTATTTGGACAAATATAATTGTTTTAATATTCCAAATACAACACTACTGCTACTATTTTGAAAGGCATTTTTCCCCTTTAAATATTCACCTGAATATGAAAATGTGCTTCTATTTTTCTGTTCTTTTCTAGCAGCATAGAACATTTCTGACATTTGGTTTGGGAAGAGTCCCTTGAAATTCAAACAGTGCTTTAGGAAGGGACAGATATCTCTTCTTGACGCAAACAGTTGGCTAACAACATCAAAATTATTTTTCCATGAGAACCAGATATACAAACGGTTCTAATGGAAATATTTGGATCATTCCCTGACTTCTAATTTGGGCATAACATTGTCAAGTCTCCCTGCATAACGTTCCTGTTATCTTGCCTTTCTTCCTCATCTACTAAGTAGAACTTTGTCAAGGCTTCCATCACCATGTGTCTCAACTTCTGTCATCCCTTCTTCTACCACCCCACAAACAACTTTACTTTGTCTGTTTATTAAAAAATTGTATTAAAATTATGCATTTCCTGGGTCAGTATCATCTAATGTCATGATTTCTGCGACTTTCTCTCTGTTACTCTTTTTTTACTAAATTGGGTACAAGATACTTTTCCAGGTACTATCTTGCCTATTTGCTCTCTCTTACCTTCATATAGGAATATTGATCTGCTCCTGTTCTACAAATCAGAGCACTTTTGATATATAAAATTATCCAGGTAAAACTCTATGTAATTTTAGTTGCTGCACTGCATGCGAAACAGCTTTCCCCAAGCACCCACAATGCCATCTTCCATCTTTACTTCAAATCTCTACTTGAAAGTGTCCTCTACCAATGGAGTTACAATAAAAACCACAACAGATGGGAAAGCTGAATGTTTCACTGAAATCTAAAGAGAAGAGATTTCTGCAATAAACATTTCTGCTTAGGATTGTAGAGCGGACATAGCCTTCTCAAGAAATTTTAGGTAGTAGTCCTGTTAAACTTATGGACAGCTGATGAAATAGTTGGCTATGAATGTATGATTCCAAGCAGTACATTTCTTATCTTCGTACAAATTTTGTATTGATAAAAGAGAGATAAATTTGCAATGGTACTACATTCCTTTTCCTTTCATCTCCTTTTTTTTTTTTCCTCTCCGGAATAGTTCTGCGGAAAGAAAAGTTGTGAACTATCCATGATTTCAAACCTTGTATCCACATAAGAGAACTACACCTTTTGATTTAAAGTCATCTTTTGACTGACAAGGTCTGGACATTTGGCTTCTCTAGCTGAGGGTGTACTGATAGCATAAAACTTCTAAATAAAAAAATCTTGAAAAGCACCTTTGAATCAGTTGCCTTTTCTGTCCTAGTGTTCTCTTCATTACCTGTAATTATAGGCAAGAAACAAGGCTTCTAGTTCAACAAGCAAAGAAATAATGGAACATTTACCTTAGGCATGTTCCTGTCCCCTTTCCCCAGTTCTTGATGACTCCTGTCACTTACCTCAGGTTCACATCGGGCAACGCTCATAATGTCCCTGGCCTTTCTGGATTCTCTTTCCGTACCAGCGCTCCCATTGTTTTCCCTATCCAAACCAGCAGCTGCTATAATTGTAGTGAGATCAGCTAGTGTATGAACGAAGCTCAAGGATATATCAGTATCAACATGTAGCTGCTTAGTGTATTCAAGAAAGTGCGCATGTCAAATTTGTAAATATTTTTTTAATGCAGAAGAATATTGACTTCTAGTGCACTAGCTTTTCAAAGCAGATCTAGGATAATCAAGAGAACGGAACAAAACCAATCCCATGATTTAAAAAATTTCCATAGCATATAATCCTTTAATAAAGAGCCCAATAGAAGTTCCAGAGATAATATAAATGTTATTTTAAATACCAAACTCTGCCCTCAATTACATCCAAGCAAAATCACATCAGATTTTAGTTGCGGGTAAGCACACTGCATGTTGCCCGTTGCAAAAGCAATTCCCTTCTGTTTCAGTGAGCTGTTTAGTTTTGTTACAAAGAAGTGAATTTAGAGGAGAGAAGCACTATTTGCTCATTTTCTGTATAGAGTCTGATTTTACCAACAAAGTAATGTAACATGGAAGTGTGATTATTTAAACCAGCACTTCACTACACAGAGGGCTGTTCGATGCACTGCTCTTGCCAGGCTTGTCACAATGACTGACATTTTCTAATATTGAACTGGAAATAATATGGATATTTAATACTGCAGAGTTTACATCAAGTAGAAAAAAGTGCTATTGTTTATCAGCAATCTACTTCTGATGGCATATATCTATATAGACATAATTATTGCCATGATGAAACATGATTATCAAATAATAGAATAAACACATCTGTACAATATTTGCAATGTTTCATATCAGGTGATTTAAAAATCTTGTAAAGCCCTATTCTTAACCATTTTCTATGCTTTCCACTTGAATTTTTACTAAAATTTACCTTTTAGATCCGTTATGCCACTCATGAATTTTTTACAATATCCATCTGTGCGTTGCAATCTCTATTCTCCATGGCTCCACATTGTTTTGGCTAACTAACAGGCCCATATGTTGCCTTAATGTATTTCTGCACAATGTTTGTGCTTTTGGAAAAGGAAAAAAAAAAAAAAAAAACCACAGGGAAAAACCACAGGCCTAAATAAGCTATAAGGAGCATCCACATACAGTTAGACTGTCTTTACTGAGTCTGGAGACATTATGATTCTGCTGCGACAAGCAGCATTTGTCTTCATTTTGTCTGACTGTCCTCATGTGTTATTATTAGTGGCTGTCAGGCAGCAGCAGAAAAAAAAATAGCATCACTTGACTAAGAAGTTGAATGCATAAATGCAATAACTACACATTGGTAGCTGAGGAGAGGATGTCTGTTAAGATGGTTTAAATGCAAAAACCCTCCTATAATTACATTAAAAAGGGAAAAAAACCACATATCTGGCAAAACATAAGCATCCCTCCTCCCTTCTGCTTGCATAGCTAAATTAGGAACTAATTATAAATACAACTTAGCAGCATCTGAAGAAGTTGCTTTGAGAATGTCCTTTCAGAATGTCAGTTTAGTTTAATAGCAAGAAAACAAATATGTTGGAACATTCACATCCAGTCATGTTTTTTTGATAACGTTGATAAATATGAACATTTTAAAGATGAATTCCTTATCATACAGAAGTTCACACTGAAATGTATTTAGCACTTTTAAAGCCCAAGGCACAAAATATAGTCTCTGGCTCTGAGGTGCTCCAAATGAAGTTTTTTTATCATAAATTTCTCAGTTGTAACATACAGTAAGTAATAATAATAAAGAGAAGATATTTTATACAGCATAAAATAGTACATCCAGAAATTTACGCTGTGAGAAGGAGAAACCAAAGGCTTTCAGCCTGAGATACGTACAGACTGTTTAAAAGCAGATACAAGTTTATGATATTTTTAGCTTTAAGCTGATAAATTATTTCTCTGAGAGGACATATATTTTGAAAATACAGACACAGAAAGGTTTGCCTTTTTTATAAGACAGCCAATACAAAATTAATCTGTGGAGTCCCATAACAAACTGATTTCACATGAAACATGTCATAATTACATGATTTCATAACAACTTTTTTAGCTAAACTTAACACCCCACCCCCCCCCCAAAAAAAAAAACCCAAACCAACAGATCAGTGGTGAAATGTGGGTCCTGCTGCAGTCAAAGGCAAAATTTCCATTTACCTCAATGGATCTGTTTCTATTGCAAGAAAGCAAGCAAACAAGCTGTATCAGGAAATAAAGTGGAGCAGATAGTACTGACAACGGTTTTCCATGAGCAGCCTTCAATGACACATGCATCTACCAGGAATTTTGCCAGAAATTAAAAGATCTGGTGGTAGGTCACCATTCCTAGTAGCTAGGAAAAGATGTTTAGCACTCACTGCTGCTCCTGTTTGTCTGCTTTTATTCTAGGTCTGCAGATAACTACCAAGTTCCAATTTCTAAAATTAACCTTCGCTTTTAGCCGTTTTCATTTGGAAGCCTTCTACTATTTTTCTCCTTTAAAATTTCACACTTTAGCAGACCTAGAGGTGTGAGTTGAAAGGGGAGCTCTGGCTTACAGCTTTGCCATCAGCGGTTCAATCACTGGATTTTCTAATCTTGGTCAGATTGTATACAAAGTTCAAAGTGATAGCAACTCACCGCCCTTCACTTAGGCGTGTCGCAAAGGCTGTTCAGCTTCACAAATTACACATAGTACATGGAAATACACTGGGAAACTGATGCAGCCAGAGCCTGAATGATTTGCCTAGGAAGCACAAGAAGTCTGACATGAAGCCAAAACCAGCAGTCCAAATTCCTGAATCCCGATCCAGTTTTCTAAACACAAATTGGTGGGACATCCCACGTGCTGAACAGTTAGGCATAAGCTTAACTTTATGAACAAGGAACTGTGAGCACATTGTCACAGCTTTTTCTCCCAATAGCACTGCAAATCCCTAAGCTGGGGCAGGAGAAAAGGGAAAGGAGGCAAAACTGGGTTGGGCTGGATAGCACTTCAGCCTATTTTCTGCAGAATGATGACATTATTTCCAAAAGTAAAATATGTATGATTGCTGTTGATACAGAACTGAGACAGATAATACCTTGACCCACATATTCTGTGTTTTAGCTGTGTTGACAAAACTTTTATTTAACTTAAAGAAGGAAAAAAGTTTCAACGAAATAAATGAGAAACAGCCGTGGAACCCTACGTGGCCACATTTACAGTTATTTTTCTGAACCACACTGAGGTAATTGCACAAAATTATACTACACAGAGCCATAAAACTGTATCCAATCTTTAACAGAAGCAGCCTCTTTGTGCCATATACAGAAGACAGGAACAATCACTTTCATATTTCCTATTTACAGAAATGCCCTTGCATTCTTTGTTTTTCCTTCCTGATATCACACAAACCACTAGTCAACTGTACTCGAGAAAGACCAAGACAGAATTAGAAGTGAAGAAGAAAGTTTTTTGTCATTTTTGGGCAAGGATAGTTAAAAGGAACAACTATATTTAAACTGTCAGAAAAGCTGAGGGAGTGGAAAAAAAGTAAAAATTAAATTAATCTCCACCTAATGATGAACAACTCCCTGTATTAGCAACATGTATAGCACTCAATTAAAATTAAAGTGAAACTAAGAGTAGTCTGGCTAACAACCCCATTTTCATGATGTTGGCCATGCAGCATAAGATATCAAGACTCAAACTGCATTTCAAATTCCTAAACATGGAATAGCATAGAGGTGTATTAATCTCTTTTGGGTTTCTCCTGTATCAGCCAATCCTTTGCTTCAGTCCTTTCTGGAATATGTTTGGATGAATCAAATGGGTTTAGCCTTCCCTTGGCCACGTGCAGTGTAAATGCTACACTTCTGTCAATTAAATGGCCTGCACCCTTATTCTCCAAGACATAAACAGCTTTGTTCTATGTCCTTCCATACAGTTTTAATGTGAGTTTATGGGCTTTTCAGACTTAGTTCATGCCTCCATAATTCAGTAGCTGTTCCCAATTAATTGCAAGCTTGGGCACTGTTATTTCTCATGAAGAGGGTTTCGTTCCTGTAAGGTTTGAAAGCTAGGTTTCACCCATTCTTATTCTAGCACAAAAGCGTTCACACATGGAGACAATCAGGAGCAATCAATATGGAACATACCCATGTGCAGACAAGCAATGCAGTATCACAGTATAAAAAGAAAGCTCCTTCTGCAACATTTAGGGCTGCAGCACAATATTTAGCTGCTCCATAGCAAGTACAGATGGGAAAACCTTCCAGTTGGGTCACATTTGTTGTTATTTTAATAACAGAAAATAGTTCACAGGAATGTATGTCTCATTTTTAATTGCTTAGACTTGCAGTGTTTTCTGAAACAAATATAAGCAGTAATGGGTTAATAAGTTCATGAATATGCATGAACATGTTATTGCCTTTTTTTAAGGCTTGTTTCTCTGTATTGATGGTTGCCTGCAACCATAGCAGAAAAAGGGACTTGCTCCTCACAACTTGATCTATTCTCCAGTCAATTAACATACGAACTACATAACAAAGCACTTGAAACTATTTGATGTTATCTAAGCTATTTTGTTCTGGTTTTTCTAGCAGTGGTGGATTTTGTATTGCCTCTCACTCAGATCTACGGGGTGCAGAAAGAAGCCTGCGGCTTCATCTCTCAGTGAGAGTTCTTCAACCCCATGCATCCCACCCCCCACCCCGCCCATTTCCATGAGGCCTTGCAATGGATTCTGGTATCACAGGCAAACATGTTCTTTCCTGAAGGGAACGCTCAGCATTTCAAGCTAAGCCAGAAAGCAGCTCTAATATTTCATTCTTCCGTACTGCAGGAGTGGTTGCACTTACTGTCTGACAGAGTACAATACTTTTCAAACTCCTCAATCAGTTAAGTATTGCATATTAGAAATCTTATACTCTTCTTGTGAAGAGCTGGAAAGAAATCTCACAAACGTAACCCTGTAAGAGTCTTTGGATTTTTTTTCATCTGCATGATTTATTTTACTCACTGAGAAGGGCAATGAGCATTGAAAAGTTTAAGGCACTTTTACATTAATTACCAATTCACAGATATTCTTAAGTTCTTTCTCATCCATCTCCTGTCCTTCCCTCTACTCTTTCCTTCTTGTTCAGCTTTTTTTTTTAATTTTCTGTACCCTTTCAAAAATGTAGATATCAGCTTCCTTTGGAGTAACTAAGTATAGTTCTTCTGGAGTTTATACTATTTTCATATGGATTCAGTACAAATGACTTTTCATTATAATCTGTACAATTTTTAGATACTTACAGAAATTCTCGTTCATCTTTACACTTTCAACATTGTGCCTTCATTTTCTTCACAACTGTTAAAAATTACAGATCTTTGGATTTCAAGGTTAGGTTTAGCATTCAGATGGCCTACCTGCTCCTAGTATTTTCTATTGGTTAGGTATTTCTGAAGGCCAAGAGGTCTGGATGGGGACAGAAAATCCAAGCCAAAGAGCCTCTGATGGCATCTGGGCCAAACATTATATCAGGCTCTCATTACATCATCACGACATCACAGCATTGGGTAGAGGCCACTTTTAGACATGTTGGAGGAGAAAAGGAAGAAATCCAGGAGTAAGTCCTGTATCAGAGAAATTGTTGAGCATTTAAGGGTGGCTAAGACACTCCAGTTTTTGAAACTGCAAAATGTGAGGATCAGCCAGAGAAAGTTTTCTAACGGTCACCTTTCATCCAGAGCCACGGGAGCCAGTAAGGCGACATTTAAAGTACAGGAAAGTTTCAGAGAGCTACGCCAACTCTGAGTGACAAATCATCTCAAGAATAATCCTTAGTCAGTGGACACATGCTTGGCTGAGAGGCTCCAGAAGAGCAGCTCTACACTGGAAGACTCCTAGGACTCTGGGAAGAAGCTGTAGGTGGGGAGAACACAGCTCCCAATGCCTTGGAATTGACTTCGGCTGACCGTTTTACAGGGGTGTGAACGCAAACAAAATCCCATACGTGCCAGCAATGCGGTAAATGAAAAAGACTCACAAAGGCTGGAAATCTCCCTGCAGGAATTACCACAAGCTATTTTTCAGTGACACAAATGACAACTTATTTTCTGATTAAACCAAAGTCTACAGAAGCAGAGACAGTCACTCACGTCAGAGCTCAAAAAAGTACTAAGCATAAATTCAGAATGACCTATGGTGAATTACATACCTTGCCACAAAACATAACGAGCAAAGCTATGGGCAATTGAGTTTTGTGAATGACACAGGGCTGAGGACATGGGAAGTCTCATTCTGATGTGATGAAACCTTCCAAGCACTGAACGCCTATGACCAAACAGGCACAAAACCCCTTCCCTCCATCTTTTTCACTTTTTAGAACAAGTCTATATCCAAACTTGAGATGTAACAGAAACAAGTATATATGAGCTGAAATGCCGTCAATGACAAAATTCACAGGCAACAGCAAACAAAACAAACCCCACCCCCTCAGTCCTGCAGAAGAGGTACAAGATATCTCATCCTGAAGGTTCTTACTCTTGGCATGTATTGAAAACAGACTTTCAAATCTGAGACAATGATTTCACGAAGAAATGTGAGATTCAGCTACTGGTTTGGGGGGATTGTTTTAGAACAGATGAACATAGAGGTCACTTTGAATTAGAAAACAGACTAAAGATTAAATATAGTAGCAACATTGACAAGTACACTTAGATGTCAGCTTATATGGATTTATTAAGAGCCGCCGCCGAATAAATCCCCTAGACTTATTTCTAACAGTGTAGGATTATTATTCAGTTCCGTTTCTGAGACTCTGGATGCTCATCTTATTTACATAATGCATATGTAGAATAGTGTGCTCATCTAAACTCAGCTGAGTACACAGAGAAGGGATGCTCTCCTACAGTCAGCTGAGAACGTCAGGTTATCGATAACCCAGAGACAACTGTCACTGTAGCATCTGATGAATAGACAGCCCAATCCAAGAAATTTACATAAGTGAAGCTAATGATTCCTCTGTGTGTAAACTCTCTCCGTGCATAGTATCACAGAGTAGTAAGTGAAGTAATGTAAAGAAGGGAAGAATCACAACCCTTTGTGAAATGTTTCAAGCAAACATTGAAGTATCAGGAATTTGAGCTGACTTGAGAGTCATGTAAATAGTGTCAGCTTATAAAAACAAGGTGATTCCCTGGATAGGAGAATACCCGTACAGCGTCAAAGCTCCCATGCGTATGTAAACATTCTGTGTAAATATTTGGTTGAAGGTTTCACTATAGTGAGCTTTTGCTGTCCCAGAGTGTGGGCGTTGTCTAGAAACCTGAGATCAGGAATGACATGATCTCATCTCCCATTACTTAGATAACTGCATTTGATGCGTGCCTCAGGGAAATTGAAATGATCTTGGCAGAGGATAAAACAGAGGATTCAAATGTGCTCTTTAACTGATGATCTGGACTTTGAGAATGAAGTCCCATCTGATTTCAAATAGACTTCTAAATATCAGAGAGGAGTTGACAGAAATAAGAGTTCAAGGAACCACAGATGCAGTTAGTGTCAAGCTATTTAAGTTTGGGTTTAGGATGTTTTTCAGTGGATTCTATTTGCTTGCAATTTAGAGGCTTCCACAGCTGAGGATATGGGATTCTGTTGTTTCATGAGACTTACAAGCAGTTAAAAGGAACAGAGACATCACTTTGGATATTCTTTCTGGAGTATTTCACATGCATTCCACAGGCCAAAGGTAAGGCACAGCTCATAAAATTGTACAGCACATGATGTTCTTATCAAGGAGAATACATTTTGGAGACTACTTTCATTGCTTATGGTTTGCCAGAGAATACAAGCATATCTTTCATTTATAATGAAATGAGTCGTATTTTTAAAAGATGGTCTAATCATCCTGATTTTATTCTATAAGGTGAGACTGTTAAAGGAGCACAGGGTGGCCTTTTGGTCAGACAATATAAGAGGTGTGCAGCAATTAACAGGCAGACAGCAGAATCAGGAACAGTGATTAAATTATAAAGAGTTTTTGTCCTAAGGTGTTTGATCCTCAATATATCTTTCAGGACTAAGCACGTGCCTAGGATTTGTAATCAAGTGGTTGATGTTCACACTCACTTACTTTCAGTGTTCTGGCTTCAATATTCTGGCTTCTGAAGACAGTAGCCAATGCTGCCAACAATATGGGATCATCAGTTATTAAAAGCAATTTAAGAAACTTGGGGCCAGCAACACAAATGGTTGAACCTGCAAAAAGATGGCTAGTCTCAGTGCAAAACCCCATTTTGTTTCCATGATTCTTTTCAGAAGCTGCTTTAGTCTTTGCCATTAGCTCCAAAAGCAGTAGGGGGTAGCATTCCACTCAAAGACTACCTGAATAAGTGTCTATCCAATCTAAGGTCTAGATTGTGTTAAGAGTTGAAAAACCACTTCAGAAAAAGTGATTGAAAATTTAAGTTTGACAGCATCAGGTTACTCCAAATATGGTAGGTCATGCAAGAGCTATGTCTTTATGAGAAAGCTTGACTGAAAAGAATTCAAAAATTATTTAATATGCACTTGTACATGTTTGAAACCTAGAACATCTGTATTCCCTAGTACCTAACTACAGGTACATTTCTGCTGATAGCCTCTATGGTAATAAGAAAGAGCAGAGTGGTATTCTCACTCCCTTATCTATACTATGTATCATTTCTAGTAGGCTGACATAAGGATGACCATGATGACTGTATGTAAGCTCTAGAAGGACTGGTGTAACTACTCTTTCAGGAGAGCATTTAACAAGGCATCCCTGCTCCCTCATCACACAACAGCCATTAGCAAGTAAAAGTATTAAAAGCATCATCAAAACTGCTGATATTTAATTTGCAGAAGTTCAGACAGGGCTATAGTCCTGTCCACAAAAACTTCCTATTCCTTCCAGCTGTTTCAGTAGTTCGAGTATAATTACCAAAATTATGAAACACTGACAAAGAGATGAATAAGAATGTGACAAAATACAGTTAGTTGTTCCAATTTGGACAGTTACAAACATGGGGTTTGGGCCAATGTATACCAAACATATTTTCCGTAGAAAGGACCTGGAACGAGTTTCTTCACAGATTTTCCTCCTCTAGTTTGGGATATACTCACTTTTGATTCTGGCAACCACTACTGAATGAAGCCTAGGCAACTCTTCCTCATCAACTAAATGCTTAATAACCAGCGAGCCCACGAATGTTCAATATGAGCCACTATTTGTCAGGACTATCGGATGTATCTTTCTGTATGCTGAAAATCATTGCAGATACACAATAGAATGCAAACATATTGCTGACCGAAACTCTCTGAATTAAATGTTTTAGAAAAACTAAAGCTGTAGTTGATTGCAATTACATTTTGAAGTGTAAATCTCTGCCAGGGACAGGCAGGAAACATTGACAGCATTTTTTTCCTATCTCATCTCTACAAGCACATGGAAGTGAGGTGAGTCTCTACATATTTCATTTTGTACCACTGAGACAGGAAAAGTGATCGCCGAGTGACATTTGGAGCTGGAACCAAGTGAACTATGACTCAACCCTTCCTGATTTCAGATTGAGCTGATTTCCAATCAGCCTCTGAAGACTAGGCTACAGCAAATGCAGGAAGGAGCTATGGTTTGAGAGAATTAAATATAGTCTGGTATTGATTTGAAGACAGAAGGATGGAATGCAACTGCAAGAAAAGGCTAGGAGGAGAAAGTTGAGGGTGGTGTTTGTATGCTGACTTTCATACGGACTGTAAGAAACTAAGAGTCTTAAGGCATTTTAAAGGAAACCAAGCTGTGCTTGTCTGTGTCTACCTCTGTGGTATAACTTATCTCCAGCTACAGTCACCTTCAGATCCAGTTGTTCTTCCTTATCAAGGATGGACCATACTAACATTTTTAAGGGATAGAGCTAGTCTGTTTCCTTCTCTCCTGTATAAAATGAGAGTCCCTAGACTCAGCAAAAAGAATTAAAGAATATTATCTAAGTGAGAAATTCAAGTCCCCAAAAGCTACAAAATGCCAGAATGAATGTCACTTGGGAAAAGTTGACCTTTCCCCTCCTCCTATGCATAACCATAACAATGCAAATTTTAATTACAGGACCATATAATAATTTTTCCGCAGCAGTCCCCTGCCTTGCTTGAAGCCCAAGATAAATACTGCTCAGAGAAAGAGACAGCTCTTCAATATTTCTATCCTTAACATGCTATTACTGGCCCCTGTTTTATTTACTGCACACCATCAAATGCCTGCAGTGAATGCAGAATTGTTTATTTCCTCATGGTGTTTCTAGAGTGCTCATCACCACAGAATCTTCATGCCTCGTAAACATTAATAAATTCATCTCCACTATGAGATGAGAGTGTTATTATCTCCATTTTACAGGTGGGGAAATCAAGACAAAGAGACTTCCCAGAGGTCAAAAAGTTAATAGGTAGCACAGCCAGCACTGGAACACAGAACTGCATTACTTCTAAGTGTCTGGTCTAGAGACTTGAGTGCAGTGTCCTACTACTAGCACTTCCTAGCATGAACTCTCACGGAGTGCAGCTGCCTATACTCTGATCTTTTCCATACCTGCCTCTGCAACCTTGAACTGATGTCAAGGAATTAAAGAATATACAATTAGTGGCCTCCTGCCAACATTTTAGTTTAAATAACTCAGCATTGTATAAAAAACTGGAAGAAACATGGATCAAACTAAGGTCTCTAGTGCAATGTGAACTTTTCTCATTCATGAGACTGATCTTTTTCTCCCTGAAACTCCATCTTTTTTTTTCTCTATGTAATTTCATTACTAGAGAAAATAATAACAATAATGAAGTCCCCTAAATGTATTACCTTCTACACAGCCACAACTCCTCTTCAGGACCTTGTCTTTTGTGCACATTGAATAATGCAGAGAACTTGAGTACAAAACAGTATGTGATTGTGTGGTTGAAGACTTCATCATAAAACATAAATGCAAGAGGAACAAATTAAGGTTGTGCAGAAAACCATAAACCCAAAATTGCTTCAGCTTCTGGTAATTGACTTTCTAACTCACTTACTATTCTTTTAATAGTAGCTTTCAAGGTTGCTGGACTTTTTTTAGTAGGAAAAAAGTAAAGCCAATTCAACTGCAAGCAATAACATGCGAGTCAAACTTGTAGACCAGAAGGGCTGAAATCCTGACACTTGAACTTGGGAGCATGTCTTGTGTTGAAGGGTTAACTACGTTGCTGACAACGGGAGATAGCTGCCGCTCAAGGGAAGAGGAGATGGAAAGCTGTTGGCTATGGTCTACTTCTACTCGCACTTCTCTTTGTCCCTCACCCAGACAGACTGTCTGTTGTCAGGGTTCCCAGTGTAGTATGTTCAGTTGCTGCTGTCGCTTTAACAGTGTTACACAGCCTTAGTCTTTTATTAGAATGAGCGCTGATAAATATTTTGAATTGTTCTGGAACAGAATAGTGACAAATACTTGATGAAATTTGGTTACTTCTCTCCACCAGTTCTACTCAGAATTTAGATATCTGTTCAATCAGTATTTTGACACCTTGCCACGTCATTGCCAGCAGCACAGGTAACAGAAGGTAATGGACTGTTTTTTCCTCGAAAAGTATGTATTTTGGACAAAGTGAATGGAACTTCAGGAGGAAAAAAAAAAAGACGCTTCTTCAGCCACAGGGTTTTAGCCCTGCAGAATATTCAATCCCTCTTCCAAACAACATAAGATCTTAAAAAAAAGAGTAAATAAAGCAGAAACAAGTCCTATAACAAAGTGTTAGGCCTCCTAAGTCTAGGCTGCAGTAGGTATTTACTACCTAGCTATTACAAGCAGGTTCTGAAAGCAATCGAGTCAGGGTCTGTCTTAGAAGTGCTGCTCCCACTGCTTCCTTCAAAAAATTCCTTGTAATACGATATTGCCAGACTGGACTCCATGGCACACACATGATGGCAGACAGCCATCATGGGGATTATCTAATATCACCCAGGGATTATTTAATTATTTAATACCACTCAGCTGAAATGAAATACCCTTGCCATTCTAAGAGAGCAGTATTACAATGGGCCCGGAGAAGACCTACAAAACCCAGGAACAAATTGTTTTGTGGAAAGCGTTCACATTTTTTTAGAAGTTCTAGTCTGTACAACTGTCTTGTCTAAAATCTATCACTGAAAAAAGGTTATTCTCCAAGTGGAGATGAAGTCGTCTTTCCCCAGGTGAACATTATTTTGGGTAGCACACTGAAACGAATACGATTACCATTATGTCATACAGTATCCATAAAGTTGCAGTGTCATCATCTTTCCTGTTTGCATAACGGTTAATGAAATTGGGAGCAAGAAGTATGCAGGAGGATGCAAACACCAAAGCTCCCATTCTCGCAGATTTGAGGGGAAGCACAGCAGCTTATTAGTTAAAAAAACCCTGGGACCAAATAGACCATGTGGATTCTACCCTATCATTTAAAAGCAACAGTTTATAGCTTTAACATCCTTTTTCTTTTCCAGGTACGACATGCAGAGCTGCATTTGCAAGACCAGATAACATGAACAAAGATAAAAATAGTGTCAGTGTCCATTTATGATCCTATAATTCTAAGGTGTCAGTTAACAAAGAAATTGAATACAAAACATGTAGAAGTGAAAAAAAAAAAAAAAGGCCAAACCTACAGGCAAACTATGTAGCTTTATGCAAGCTGCATGACTGACATAAGCTATTTACCATTTTATCAGTGATTGAATAATAGAAGCAGGTGTTCGTACTGGTCTAGGCAGAATACTCACACTAAACATTTTCTAAATCTATCGCTCTTGTATCAGTGATGCATTGTGTTGCTGTATTTTCCAGGGCCTAAGTTATGAAATAAATTCACAATACAGCAGCTAAGAACCAACCAGCAATGCTTATATCTCAGGTACTGTAAGCTATTAATTCTTCATTTAGGGAAAATGAATTCAGTTCCTCCGAAGAGATAGTGCATTTTCCTTTAAATTTTTATGTACAGTGCCTAGCACACTGTCTGTATGTAAACCATGAACAGAAATAACAATTTTAACAATTACTATTTTCTCATGGATTTCAAGAAGAAAGAGAGGAATGTGCAAGTAATAAAATAATTCACAACTGTCTATGTTTTAGAACACTGCAGCTTTCACATACAGGTTTAAATGCTCTTAAAAAAGTAAACATATTTAGGAACATTTCTAGTACATGCTTACTGTTTGGTTTTGTGGTGTTTTTTTTTTTTTAATTATAAAAACTGTGGACATAAAGTAAGCATTTATCTAACATATGCTTAAATATTATTTATACCTTTTTTTTGATGCATTCATCACCAAGCAGCCAGATGGTCATGAGACACATACACAAGATTCATAAAGTTTCAGATCTCTCTCTTTACATCCATATTAATGCTGCTTTTAAGAGCAAGGATGATCTTGCTCTTCTCACCCACCATCCGTTCCCATACCAAAGGCTATTTCCTGCAAGAACTGTAGTTCATATTAAAGTACCTTATAAACTTTTTTTTTGGCATTTTATTTGTAAGAAAATTACCCAAAATACTTGTTATCACCAAAGTGGGGTAGTTCTGTTTATTGCTCTCTCTTACACCTGTGATTTCACAGGTATATGCACATACTTTGGGAGCAATGGAAAATCTACATATGTATAGAAAGTAAAATAAAAATACCAGATCTGATTTATTCAATTTTCTATAGCTAGAAAACAATCCAATAGGATTACTTATGGAAAATTTGAATAAGTAAAGTAAAATTAGGTCATAAGGCAACAAGCAGTAAAGTTGAAAGTGGGGCTAAACTTGTATACTCGGTCAGCTGGAGTTCAGGTCATTTAGAGCAGATTTAGAAACGAATGGCTGTCATACATTTTTGTCAGATAATGTTCAACCCACAAAAAAAATTTTCTTCAAAGAAGAGAATGCTAAACTTAAAGTCATAATTCAGACTTCACCTTCCAAAAGTACATTCTGCACAGTGTTCACTGCTGTGGCCTGTATGCCTGCTTATTAAATTAAATATGTTCTAGGTCCTCTTGTCATCCCTCCAGTCTTTGCTCATCATACCTAATACACCCCGTTATTTATCTCTTCAGTACGTTTGCGCTTAATTTTTATTTGCTACGGCTGACTCTACTGCTATTGTACATAGCATCAAAAATGCTGCCTCCTTTTACTGCTGCTTAGTCTTGTATGGCACTGTTTGACACAAAAAGGCACTACAAAGCAAGCAAAAATTAAAACCCAAGTTTTTGATTTATAAGAAGCCAGTAAAACCAGTTCACTATAGCTCTACATATAGGGTCAAACCCATCACCACCATATGTATGACCAATGAGCAACTGCTGTCTTTTCACAGATGAGTGTGTTGCCAGTGGTAAGGGTTTGCAAGTGTTGAATAACTATGAAGAAATTTGGCATATAGTGCAACACACATCCAAATTACCCTATGGAAACCTTTCTGAAAATAAGGGTACATTTTGGATTAAGCAATTATTTTTTTTTTTAAAAGGACAATTTTCTGTGGAAAATTTAAAGAAAGGAAATAACCCACACACACACCTTTGTCTCTCTTAGAAAGATGAAAAGCTGTGCTCACCTTCCCTCTTAATCCTCTGCCACTGGACTGTCTGAGAACCTCTAGTTTCAATCCAGAGAGGGAAGTGATGATTTTGTGCAAATATTTTCTGCTGTCTTCATCAAAAATCCCTCCTCACATCCCCCTCTCTATCTGCATGGAGTCCACTGCAGCTCCAGAGCTGCTGTGGGGCTAGACAAGGGCTGGAATAGAAAGGTACAGAGAAATACATATCTTCTTGGTGGTCTATGTGACTGTACTGTCTGTTTTCCCATGAGTGAGTATTGGATGGAGGACGACAGCTCCTTTTAGCATTTACTGAGGCTGATGGCCCCCTTTCAAATGCATGATTAGTGCTTATGTGTACTCTTCTTGT
This sequence comes from Gorsachius magnificus, assembly GCA_034008185.1. NCBI lineage: Eukaryota > Metazoa > Chordata > Aves > Pelecaniformes > Ardeidae > Gorsachius > Gorsachius magnificus. Next base: position 41,204,781 of record CM067086.1, on the reverse strand, counting down.
AGGGCTTTGCACCCTCCAAGGATCACAGCATCATACATTCCACACTACAGAAAATCTGCCTCTTCCAAGGGGATACACAGCAGTTTTCGGGAGATACACAGCATTCAACTATGTTTTGAAGCAGAAGCATGCCTCAATGTCCAGAAAAAGGCAGCATTCCCTTTTTCTGAACATAATTTCCACCCCGAGATTGATAATTGTTTCCCAGCAAAATCCTGTCTTGCAGAAGCTAGTGTCTTTTCATGAGAAGAGTCTATGTGATCAATTTTCCCAGGGAATATTTTATATTAAAAAAACTCCCAATGAACTCTAGCTGCAGCTTCTTAACCAAGCAGTTATGGATATGGACACCTATGGACAGAACACCTGCATTTCTTTCTCCATGGGGTAAGGGTGTGATTTAACTTGTGCTTGTACTAGAAGTCATAGGGAGTTAGCAAACACCTTTTTAATTCCTTCTTCCTCTTTGGTGTGCTTGGATTAAAAGAAAATGCCAGGTCAGTTTCCTTTTTAATTCATTTTACTATGTTGCCTACTACTTAATGGTCCCTGGAGAATAGCTTAGAAGTTTTATGAACATTCAAAACAAATTTTCATGAACATTCAAAACAAATTTCTATTAGACTAAGTGGACCACCTGTTACAGATGTCTTTTTAATAACTCTCTTGGAGTATACTAGAGGTGACTGAATTAAATTAGTGTGAAATGTGTGGTTATTCTTGTCCAATAAAACATTTTATTGAGAGTCCTTTGTGTTCATAACCAACCTTGGTAGCAATCCATTTCCAGTTGCAAGTCAAGACAGCACCAGCCCTTAATGTTCTAATAAACAAATGGTTTAACAATTGGGAGCTAATTGTCACAGTGGGACAGCTTGGGAAGCTTGTAATCAGGCCTGTATTGTCACAATTCATTTTCATATTGTAGCAAAATAATAACCTCAGGAGCCCTTTTGAATTAAAAGAAAACTCACTTTATACTCCTAGATGCTCAGTCTATGCACTAGACTATCAGACTCAGTAATTTTAGACCACCTTAATCTCCTCAAAATCAGCAGCCAAGATTTTCTTGCTATGTCTAGGAATGACACTTCAGCAATAAAATCCCATTTCCAAAAAATGGATGGGATACATTCAGTGGCAAATTACTTGTAATATTTTACAGATTTACTCCACTACACCTTTACTACAAATCTTACAAAATCAGCACTTATTTAAACCACAGGCGTGTTTATAGACAAGCAGATATTGTAAATCATAGCCAGGATCCAACTGGTAAAATAAACTTACTTGCAAAGAGATATCTCTTCTAGGAGTATGCTAATAAATCCAAACCTAACTTTCAATGTATCTGAATTCAGGGTACAACAGTGCTTGAGATTTTTTTGAAATAAACTATTTTCCATTCACTCAATCTCACTTTCTCCATGTTTTTCTTAATTTATTTTCAACTAATCCCATAATACTACTAAGATTTTTAACAAAGAAAACTACAAACATATTCAAACAATCCATTTAAAGTTAAAAAGAGACCCTTCTACATAAGAGTTTAAAAAAAGATAACTAATTAGAGTAACACTTTCAAAACTTTAAAAAATGAAAGTTGCAGAAAGCCCCCCTGATGCTTCTGCTGTTGTTCACAATTGTCTGGATAAGAAACCCATTTGCCAGCTTGGTGGGACTCAGTCTTTGTTTTAAAAAAGGCCTGGAACTACCACAGAAGGGTTGTCAGGCACCGGAACTCCACTGCCTTATTAGAGACATGAACTAAGCTTGCAAAACACATCTAAACCAGCTGAGTTGGAAATATTTGGTCTCTCTCTTATATAGACACTGACTTTCCCCTGTCCTTTTTGAACAAATGGAACTAAGTCAGAAAATTAAAATGGTCATATATTCACTGGCTTCCATTCAGGGAAGAAATTATATGTCCATGGAAAATAAAATTAGAATTGTTCCTAACCAACTGCAGATTCAAGTTGTGCCCTTTACAGTTCATTCTGTACACAATGTGTAGATGTGATTTTTTTTTTTGCTCCACCTATGAGAAAATGTCTAGATTATTTTATCTGCACCAAGCCAAGGCTATTACGGAAAACCCTAGTTATTAAACCACCCCTACTGGAATTCCCCATTAAATTTCAAAGAAGAAGAAAGCAATTTTGTCAATCACCTTTTCAGGGATCATGCTTAGCTGCTTTTCTTACAGTACCAAACTGAGTAAGTACATCCATCCCACTAAGAACATGTACTGAAGAATGAGCTGGAGTCTCCTAATTATCATTTCTTCTTGTAAAATAAAAATTACTAAATCCTAAAGCACTTATTTGACGTTTATTTGGTGTTTCTTATTAAGACAAACATGTAAAACCTGAGCGTTTAATTTACCAAAGTCTGGCAATTACTATTCCCAGTAATTTTAAAATTAAAAATAAAACACTGATTATACCAACATATAATCTCAATACACTTTTAACCCCTTGTTCCATCAAAACCAAAACAAACCAAATCTAATCCCAAATCTCAAAACAAACAATAGCACTTGTTATTATCCCAGAAGTTTCTAGGTAATGAAAAAAAAAAATTCTCATGATGACTGCCCTTTATGCACCTGATCTCTTGACCCACATTTCAAGGCGGTTGTTGGTTCAGAACTTTGTGCATTTCTGCCTGGGCTTTCCGCATCTTAAATATTCTATAGCTGGTGTTTTTTCCCACTGGTTCTTAAGAAAAGAACTATAGTTTAAAAAAAAAAAAAAAAAGTGTCCCAAAGATTAATCATAGAGGAAATGAGAAAATGAGATGGATGGACAGCCAGAATACATCATTAAGTCAGGACAACATCATAAGCTTTAGAATCAATAAACAGAATCAAAACGTTATTTGGACACCATTATGCAGTATGAAATGGAATTTTTTGTAAAGAGGATTTGCAGCCTTGAAACAGAAACAACAGGGAGAGGTGATTTTATTTTATAAGATTTTAGTTCTGATTTGTACTATTAAGTTTTGTTGAACACAATACGTTTACTTTTGTTTCCTAGATTGTGCGGAGTAAACAATGACATTCAGTAGTCATGTTCTAGAGAAAAAAATATATAGTATGCCCCTTTGGTGAAACAGTTTTTAAATTCTAATAGAATTTCAAGGTTATTATCTATTTCAGATCAACACTGGAGGTCAGAGTTCACAGCAGCCAGAATTTACAAACCTCCAATGGGTTTTGATTGACAGCAATCAGCATCTCTTCAGCATCACTGAGGGAACAAAGTACAGGTCAAGACAGCAGGCGATTTCATCTGTCATTTTTAATTATCTAAATGATATTCACAGACAAAACCTTTCCCATCCATCAGGGCATCGCATTACCATAGACAATGTTTGTTTAAAGAAGAGGCCATAAAATCAAACAATTATGAATGCAGACAAGCCTTGCTATTGACTGCATAAATAATCAAGTGAGATTTCCAAAACTCTCTGCTAATGAATTGGTAGATTGCTGGCAGGAAGTGGCAAGTAATAATACAGACAACAATCTAATGTTCTTATTGACTTTTACTAAAGCTTGGCTACAGTAGCAAAGATCCGAAAATGACGTCAAATAAGGTTTCCATAGGAGCCGTATTGATATCAGTACACTGCTAAAATACAAGTAGTTAACTCCTGACCTTATAGTAGGACCAGCAATCCCCTGAGAGAGCTGAAACACTAGCAGTATAATACATCATGAGCTGAGCCAACAGCCTCAGGGCTCCAACAACGTTACTGCACAGGCAAGGGTCTCTTCTTCTGCCATGTATAACAGTCTAATCCACAATAATTCAACTGCAATCCCAAAAATGAACTCTCTTTGAGTCTGTTAGGTGAGTAAATAAACATCTGTGAACGGAGATTGCAAAGTATGCATCTAATACTGCTATGAAAAGTATGGTGGGCAGAATACAGTCTGTTGGAATGGGCTTGGCTTTCTCATCCTGATGTCCCCAACAGGTTAACGAAAGTCACAAACAGGTTAAAGGCCAGAATCACAGGTGACATAAATCACCATGAGTCTGTTGCTTCATTTACACTATCATGACTACATCTCATTAAGTATAATCATAGGTAACTAACTGGCCCAGATGTTAATGACAGTATTGGTTTCATTAAACAGAAAAAGCAGAAAACAAACTTTTCTGCTCAAGCCTGACATGGCAAAACTAGTACAAATCTTCTTCCCAGGATCTAAGAAACTAACATAAGACCTCTTTGAAGAGAAAATAAATAATAAAAAAAAAGGTACAGAAAGATGACAAGTGGAACGTGCAGACTGTCTCCACTCAATGGGGCAAAGCTTAAGATGTCTTTTCTCCTACAAGGAAATACTGGAGAAGGATTTCCTCTGGGTAAAGGATTGGGGTCAACACCAGATGCACTGTGAAGACAATAGCCAGGTAGGTGTGCAACACAAAATAAGAGTGAGAGTTTTTTGCAAAGCGCTTAAGGACGGATATTGAGCAAGAGAAAGAACAGCAGAAACATTTCCCCTCATTACCACATCTAGACCAGATTGCTGTCAGCATGTAATTCCAGTTCCTTTCACCTGAAAGTGTATCATGAACACTACAAGTCTCACCCATATGCTGTCCCTGGAACACTAAGGAGAAAAAAAGCAGTTTTGTATTTCAGAGTCTCAATAGTTTTTCCTGCCAAAGAAAATAAACCGATCTATGTTTGCAAAATCCTTAACTGCCAGCTGTGTTTCTGGGACTGTCCTTCGCATCCGTTGTGTCTGAATGAGCCCAAACTAGCTCACTGATCATCTTGTATTAGCTCAATCGCGTTTTTCAAATCTTCATTAGCTCTTAATGATCTTTCACAGATGTTAAAGGAGGACACTGGACTGATCTCAATGGGATTCCAAAAAGCAAAGTTGTAAAAGGAAAAATGGAAAAAATCTCGTGATCCAGAGAGATAAGGACTATCATTATATTTGATCTTGGTTAATAGAAAAAAAATTTGATGTCTAATTAGTCCCATGTAACCTACCTCCTAGCCTAAAAATTTAGTGGAAAAATCTTCACTTTCTGTTCAGCCCCCTCTCCCCCACATACTGATTTTACTTATCCTCGAAGAGTACAACTGATTCTCACCAAGCTTAGTCATGAAAACTAAACAGACATTGCAGATTGTATCTTTCTACTGCAATTTTCTCCCTTGAACACATGACTGGTAATGAATCCAAGGCATCACATTTTTACTACATATTGTGGAACTGTTTCTAAAATCCAACTCAGAATTTCTTCTCAGTAGGTAATGCGGTATGGCTTGCTTTCTCACGCTGGTAACCAGACAACAGAAACATTAAGATTGCAGTAATGGCTTACAGCTCCTAGAACCTGGTTCAAGTCCCACAGGATCAGCTTTTGAGCCTCAGGAATGCCTGGTCAGTATTTGTTCTCATCAGCTCGCAAAGGTGACTGTGATAGCCTAAATTCACCACAGGTAGATGTGTGATAGAATATAATGTATTTATGTCAATAGAAGTCAGTCTAGATCTGATGGGAGTCAAGGCACTGCCAGCCTAAATAAATAATACAGCTCTACATTACAAATTTTTTTCTTTAGTTTGAATGAACAGGTTAATTAACCCTCAGTTCAGATCTGGATAACTTGACTGTAGCTGTATATTTCAATGGGAGACAGATGCATGTAATTCAGATTTACATAAATGATTCTGGGTCATGGAAATATCTAAGTTTCTAGAGAAGGCCGATACAACCAGTAACTGCACTGAAATTATTCTAACTACAGGTGTTCCTATACAAGACACCCTTAGCAATCACTGCTAAAACTGTACACACAGTAACTTGGTAACTGTTTGTTATAAACCAAGTAGTGGTTCTCTTCCCAAATATGAACAACTTTGGTCTATGCATTTCACCAGGAAGCTTTTGCCAATCTTTTTATTTGTTTTATTCTGCAGGTTTAATACTTCAATTTATTGAGATTTACCTTTTCTTACCCATAGGAATTACTTTTTTTACTACTAACAATGTAAAAGAGGCTTAAAGTTTATATTCACTGTATCATGATATATTTTTACAATATTTTAAGTCCTATGGATAAATAACTTGGGGTTGTTAGAAAGACATCTCCTTTCCTCTAGGAAAACATACTGTTTTTAAAAATCCTAAAATATATTAAAAATATTTTAAAATGTTTTGTGAAGAATGGCTCTCTAAAGTATTAAGTTGTGTTTAATAATATTCCTTCCTTTACTAAAGCAATCATTTACACCATGGACAGTCTGAATTAAAATAATCCATCAGTGCATCATAGTTTGGTTGCAGGCAGTAATGCAAAGGAGAATGCCATGGCAACAAACCCATGGAACTATAGAAGTTTCATAGTTTCAGCAGAAATAGGGAGTCTCAGCTAGGTGGCTTTCTCAGAGAGGAAGCTGCAAATGTTTTTATGAAATTTAGAAATTTTAGAAATTATGTTTAGAAAGTTTTTAATAGGTCACAAGCCACTTTTGATTACGAGAAGATTCTGAAGAAGGGTAGCGGCATTTGGTCCCAGAACTTAACCCTGAAGCGCCATGGGAAGAAAACAAGTATTAATGTAAAGTTCTTACAAGAGATCTTGACCTGACAGTCTAGGCAATATAGACACAATTGTTCTCAATGAGTACATTATATTCCTTCTCCCCTTGATAATAGCAGTCATGATATTTTCAGCAGATGAATGATTTCCTGGGGAAATTCAACATTACAGGACACTTTGGATTCCATTCTTTTCATATGTATCTTCTAAAAGGTAAGACTACGTTCCAGGAAAGGACTTCAAAGCAAGTGATTACTGACTTAAGAATGTATTTCAGGCTTTTTATAGGTTGGCGACCTAAGAAACATGTGACCAGCTAAAGTTCTTTGTAAAGGATGGTAAGTGAACTTAAACATTTAAAGCATCTTTTTCAATAGCACCGTTATTCCAGTGCCCCAGGTTGAAATATTCCAGGATTCAAATCACAGAAGGCAGGAAAAAACATTAAATCAATAAGAATAAAACCCAAACACCCCAAAATAATTCCACTGTCAAAGAAATTTTCTTTGCTTAAGATATTTTCTAGATTTGCAGAGCTATCTGAAGAAAGCAATATGAGGAGAATGGTATCAGAAAGCTGTGTGACAACCTCATTAAGTACTGATATTGCTTCTTTATCAATAACAAAAAAAAAATACCGGGTGATGACAACAGGCAGGTATTTTTCAAGTTAAATCAGTCTAGAAGTGTTTAGCTGGTGTAAATTAGAAAACGTCCTATCTCAAATTGCTCAACGGTTGCATAAGATAAGATTGTCACATGATCAGAAGTGAAAATACAACATCAACAAAAACTGCGAAGGAAGAATAAGAGTTGAACAGCAGATAACTCTGCCTGAAAGCAGAAATCAGGGTAATATATGCTTGCACAAAATAAAACAAGGGACTTATCTTGAAATAAACAAATGTTAATGAATGATTTTGCTATATTAAAAGGGAACTATTAATAATCTTGTTCTTAAAAGAGGTACCTCATTTGAAGGAGGAAATCTTTCTACCTATAATAAAAGCTGTTACGCTCCTCTGCAAAAGCCTTTGCAATATCAGAATATATTCAGTCATCCTCTCTCAACAGCTCATGGCATTCAGTCCTGGATGCTATTCCTTTAATCATTTTTTGTTTCTGCTTACATGCACCTATTAAGATAATCATTTAAGCCCCTTTTAAGTTAGGCATAAACTTAAGCATAGTGTTGACCTGAAGCACAGAACACAATTCCCAACAAATTTATCATAACTGATCAGCCAGGCAGACAGTACGGGCTCTCAGGAGTGCAAAGTTTTCAGCTCTGGTTCATTAACAGTGGTATAAGTCAGGAGTATCCACCGGAGTCAGTGGATGAAGGAGTTTTTAAAAAGAGCTGAATTACTTGCATTTGTGAGGTCCACACAGTGGACCAACATTTCTTGCTTCTTAACAAAGCATTAGAAGTTAGAGAAGTCAACTTCCACTTAGATGCCACCATAAATTTCAGCAGCACAATGCCTTAGAGCCTCCGCCAGCTCATACATTTCTAACAAAATAAAGCTTGTAAGACACAAGGTTTGGGTTGAGGGGTTCCAATTTTTTATACTTGAGAACTTTTGCACTTTGAAAAGAATGTAGCACTTCTGGAATTTAAACTAAATGCTGAAATGCATTTTTGTACATTCAGTCAGTTCCATATCCTGAAAAGGTCTCAAAATATGCTCTGAATTTCCTCCTTTCTGCCCTCTTATGCAACTGAAAAGCTGCTCTTGCTTTCAGAGTAAAAATGCAGTTATATTCATGTGAACAACTGAAATAAAATCTATTAAATTGTCATTGTGGCTTTTGTAATTATGGGGGTTTTTTATTATTTCAAAGAGAAATGCATCTGGGCTTGTTTCTCAGTTACTCTGTTTTCTGCTGCTCTGTTCGCTACAAGATTTTGGTCTTTTTATTGTATTGTGAAAACAGCAGTTATTTGTAGAAAATCTGTGTATTCAGTGTTTTCCACACTACATTAATTTACTGTGCTAGGTGTTCTCATCTTTTATTTGGACTGAATTTTTAAAATACCATTAACTACATACTGTGGCTCCTGCAGCATAAAGTTCATGGAGGAATTTGACTTCAGATGATTGGCTAGAAATTTATCACATGTGACCTAAAGGTTTAGCTCTACAGCAATATTTCAAAATACACAGTATTTAGGGAAAAGGAGAGCAAAATTGGAACATTGCCACATGGCTTACTTATTATTCCGCTTAAGGATCTTTTGTAGTGTGAATGGTGCTGAGGAGGTCACACAAATGGATCACAAACCTACAATTTTAGTCATAAAGGAATGCTTGGATCTTTATGTAGCCATCTTCAATGCCTGCTGAATTCCACAGCTGTATCTTTTTTCCTGTGGACAGGATGGCCAAACAGAAATTTCTGTATTCCTGCCAGTTGTTTTTTTAATCTACTATTAATACAGTCTGCATTGCTGTTCACTACTGCTTTTCTGTTGATATTCCTGTTTTGAACAGTGACAACCAAGAAGATTCACAGCTGAACCTTCAGCCTGACAGGACAGAGTGAAACACACAGGCATTCAGGGTCTGCCTTTCCTTGGGGTGCCTATAGAATACACCAGTTAAAATGAAGAAGAGAGTACTTGAATAATCATTACCCAATATCCCTTAAAATTTTAATGACAATAGTAATATGTCAATACATTGGCTGCTACATTAATCAGAAAAAAATATTCTCCCTCCCCTTAAATTATTCTCATAAAATTCATGTTAGTTTGAGCTTTTTTTGACGTGCTAACATGTGGGGGCCACTCACAAAATCTGGTTCTAGACAATTAGGGTTAATTTCGATGCTTCTGCTATAGTCACAAAAGAACAAAAACTTACTCTAGTGGGTAATTCACAACAAAAACTTTATTTCATAGCTGTGAAATGCCTTCTATTCCTAAAGTTAGCCTTCTGCATGCCCCAGACACCATATGGGGGTTCGGTTTAAAGGAAGTGTTTCTGCCAGAAAAGATACAATTTGCTTGTAGTAAGACAGATCAGGAATGAATACAGTTTACGAAACAGCACAACCAGCAACATAATAATGCACAACATTTTTTAAAGGTTTCAATACTTTCCAAGAAGAGATTTTCTGGGGAATTACCTCTGAGGTTTTGTTTTCCTTTTTTCCAATGTGAAGTGCTTATTCCTTATGTAATGCATAAAATGCTTTGTAAGAAATAAGATTACGGTGACAGACACCTGCGCCATCTCTAAAATTGTATGTCACAAATCACAGCAGGACAATCAAATAACTAATATTCAAAGTACTAGATATATTAATGACAAACTAAGTGAAATACAAAGGAACTCTGTTATTTTACAGAAAAAGAAAACTGAGCAAAGGACATGTTTGTTTCTATTTTTAATTTTATGTCCTTTTTTATCTCAAGAGAGGTTTAGAAAGACATAACTTACTTGTGTCTCAGTGGGCTAAAATAGTAAAAGATGGGCATTGTACCTTCTCTTCCTCTTGCACTCCCCGTTTTTTTATTTTGAAACATTTCCCTTTTTAAACAAAACCCAACCCCCCCACCCCACCCCCTTCTGCCAATCAATATAAGCACTGGTTAAAATCAAAACCACACTTCATAAAATCTCATCTTTAAGAGAAGTATTATTGTTGCTATTAACAATACTTTAAAAAAAAAAAAGTAGTATGTAATTGCTAAAATACAATGAAATTCCCCAAGGTAGAGGCATGTTAAGCTATATTAGTTTCAAATGACTAACATTTTTATAGTACTAGCTAAATGATTTAATAATTATTGGCTACTTATTTTAAAGGATTGCCATTATTTATTTAAAGAGCTATGGAGTACCTGTTGCACTGTAGGTAATTCTTCCAGTACTGCTGTCTTTTAGAGCAGAGGAGACTTCTACAGCCCTCCAGACTTATAAATTCAGCTCCCAATAATCCCTATATACCATATGAATTCTATATTAGAGTTGACCAGAAGTTTTAAAAATAAAAACATACAAGCAAAGCTGTGGGGGATAGCTGATAAAAGTAGCGTGCGTTCATCTTCACAGTCCACTCCTCTCTCTCTCTGAAAAAATATCTATCTGGTCTATTCAAGGGTAAATTCAGCTCTGGCATTTTGACCACTTAATGCTTACAGTGAATTTAGTTTAAGGATCTAAGTCTGGCAAGAAGTAAATGCTCCACCAATGTATACAGCTATCTCTGAAAGAGATTACAGGCAATTAAAGAAGATGGTTTAAGCTTCCTTTCCAAGTTCTTTTACACCTTCGTCCCGTAAAGGAGGCCAACGTGCTGAGTTTCTCAGTCCTAGAGTGTCCTTGATGCTATTTGGTGTTGAGTGTTCATTCTTGAATGAGCACTTCAATTTCAAACACTTTGAAAGACAGCCCTCCCGTTAGCCTTAGCACTTCCCATACAAGTGAAATTAGTATTGGATAAAGTACTTGCTGAAAGAGAAAATATTGGGAGAGAGGGGAGGCAGAAACCCTCGCATCTGTCGCAGGATTTTCTCACTCTCTGAGATTGCTCTGTGTGGCACGAATGGATTTGGCCTTCACAGGGTTTTGAAACTGGCACAGTATAGGAAGGGAACTTCTTTACTAAAGAGAAGTTATTTCAGGGTTTCTAGAGTTCAAGGCTGACTTAGGAAACCATACCGATTCTCCCAGGAAAATGAACAAGTAAATATTAATGAAGTTTCTTTTCCACATGAGAAAAAAACCCACTTGTAAGTTCCAGTCCTTCCAGATGGATTCTTTTTCTCTGGTCATTTAAAAAATGTTGTCCTTTCCCATGTCACTGCTTTTTATATGCCTGCATAAGCAGGAAAAACCTTATGCATCACAATCTTTTAATGAATGGGAAGAGCCCTCATACAATCTCACGGGACATCTTTCGACCTAAATTGGCCTTTCAAACATAACAGCACTGCTTCAGAAGACTTGGCTTATCCATTCAGCGACTGTACTGGCTGGGATCGCTAACTCATTGGGAATATAGAATCTGCTCAAGGTTGGGAGCCAACTGCTGGTGTAACACTGACAGATGCAGGACCCATATGCCCAAGTCTGGGTAGGATGCCTGTATCACCGGCATCTGGATGTCAGCTTTGCTGTTCTGGCTCTACTGCTGGCTTTGCTGATAAACCTGATGGTCTGTCTGCTGCAGGTCAGCCTGATGCTGCCCTGCAGTCGTATTTCTTGGATTAGGGAGTGGTTCCACTCTATTAAGGAGTACTGTCTGAGCATAGTATGCATCCCTTAATACTTTCATATGCAACTACACAGGTGATTCTAGTATTTCTACTGTTCCTGGTGGTTTAGGCACAAATGATGAAATCTTGCAGGTGCAGCAAATCTGTAAAATGTATAAATGTTCATTCCCTGTCTAGCAGCTGGGGAGCTCTGCTGATACCATCCATTACTTTTTAATCCTAAACAATTTTTTACTGCTAGATATACTGCCAGGAATCGCAACTGTAAGATTTGGACGACACCACAAAGACATTTTTATAAAGAGGAAAACACAACACATTAAAATGCTCTATATAGTAAAAAAAAAAAAAAAAAAAAAAAAAAAATCTATGTAAAAATTTGCCGATATATCGTTGACAGTTACTTAGAAATTTGCATGTGTCACCCTTGACAGGCAGATTCTTAACACTAAAGAAAATAAAATGTTCTTTAACTGAAACACTGTGCTCTGCTGTTGCAACTGTTATTCCTTGGTTGCTTTGAAAAAGGATGAGTTTTTTCCCTTTGACTTGAGAATGCAACAATACCTTAATACTTGGGAACAAAGCTTGGTAATACCCTTAAACTAAGAAATGTTAACCATTTGCTCAGATCAGAAATGGGAAAGGCCACTTTCCATTTACTTTGGGAGTCTCCCAAAATCACAGCCTCTCCGTGAGGGAGGTCACTGAATGTCATTCTAGAGCAGGGCTTAAGGATACACATGCTCCTAAATTCAGCCATAGCAGCTACAGTCACTTCCTGCCAAGCCTCCTATGTGTGGATAATTCATACCCTCATCAGGAATAATCTGTTTGGGAGTTGAGGAAACTTCTGTAGAACGAATGCCAAAGGCTGCTAATTAGCCATTGGCAAACACTGGAAATGTGGAGGGCAGTAAAAAGTCAGTAGCCTAAATGTGAAGGCCTAGACATGAAGCAACCACCTTTCTCTCCCACAGCATGTACCCAACCTAATGTGGACTACTGCATCCTAAAATACAAATGGGGGGTGGGGTGGGAAGGAGGGCTAAGTAGACACAAATAAGAATCCCTACAATGCCCTCAATGCCAATGCCAGAGACAAGAGCGGGCCTTTCCACAGGAAGGTGTAGTACCTTCTGCTGGCGAGCTGATGTACAGGTTTGATCTTTCAGAGGCATAGCTTTAGGAGCCTACAACAAGGTGTTCAACTGACAATACCTATTTTTGTGTGCCAACTGCAACACATAAAAATGGTTACTTGCAAGAAATTAGACACATAAACACATGGAAAATTACTTTCATTTTCAGGGCTATAAGCTTGGGTTTTTAATAAACAAAACCAAGTTGTTGGGTTTTTTTGATAGATCAGTACAACATTGTATCCTTGAAAATTCAGCTTCCTACATTTTGATAACTATTATTTATGTTTAGAATAATATCTAGGCCTTTTTCTTCAAAGAGAGGATCATATTCTGTCTTTGATTTTGCTTGACTACATAATTTGTAAAGGATGAAAAACTCTGCCTTGATCATTACTGTTTCCAACATCTAAATGTAAAAATTAAAACAAACCAAACCAAACCAACAACAACAAAAACAAAACAAAACAAATGCCCAAACCCCAAAAGAGATGCACCAAGCTTAGCAGGGCAGTCTTTCAATCAGATTATTAATAAGTCCCAAACTTTTCATTCTCAGAGTTAGCAGAGGGCTTTTTATTTCCAGAACTGTCTGCTGACAGAATATTTCATATAAATAAACCTGGAAACTGTAAAACACAATAAAAATGCATTTTTTTTGTGTAAAATTTTGATTGCTTTGAATACTGAAACACTGTGTACAGTCTTTCAATTTAAATCTCACCTGTAAAGTGATCATCTTTGAGAGCGTACAGACAAAATCCAAGAGTCTCTACCGGTCTGTTACACATTAGTCCTCCACTCAAACTCTGGTTTTGTTTCATTCATTTTCAATAAAACTAATACTGCTTTTCATACTGGAGGACTATGAAGCATTTGCTGATAGCCTGAAGAAAGCTGACCAGCCCCACACTGTTAGTGCCTCCTTCTTCCCACTTCCTAAACTACATACAGTAAGAGAAGGGGAAAAAAAAAAAAAAAAAAGAAAAAAAGAAAGACTTTCACCTAATGTTATTTTTTTGAAAGGAAACAACAAAGTGGTTTTATCAATGGGCTAGGAGACAGCTGCTATAGCAAGGAAGGTGTCCTCCATAATGCCAACTGGGAGACGCAACTCCTGCTCCCTGCTGTAGGCCTCTCTTGAAATGCAAGGAGGAGTTCTGAACACTAGGCACAGACACACACCCATCACAGATTTTTTTTTTTTCTCCTTAAAGTGTGTATTAAAGGCAGATAATCCACCACCTCTGTGCTAGAAAAACCATCAATGAATTCATAAAGATGAAATCCTTTATGCTGAGCTGAAGATACAGTTGAAGGGAAGAACAGAATAACAAATACTAAATGCAAAGCAAGCCATATGATACACACTTTAAATTGCTATCTATAATATATAGCAAAGGATTTCAATTCATTAAATCAAACCTGAATTCAGTCAGACACTATCGAAGAGGCATAGTCTTACAGTAATGTAAAATGGTACATCTAAATAGTATTCTCCTTAAAATGGAAAAAATGGGAAAGAAGAAAATAATTCATTGGCTAAATGCTGTGCATAACTAATGAAGAGAATTCAGCATTGATTTGCATCTTACATGAACTTATTAAATGCCCCCCAAAGAAAATGTGATACTATGTAATTACACACAATTACCTCACTTCTGGAAATGCTATCATTTGTTTCCATACTCCCTTTTTTATTTTCTGTACAGGTAGAAATTCTAATACAGTGACATTTTAGCAGCAACTAATGGAAACAATGACTTTTAATCAACTTTTGAGATAATGTACTTCAGCACAGAGAGTATGCTCTACAAGCCTGCTCATTTATTTCAAGAATATTTGTATTGCCTTAAATGTTATGTGATTTAAAGTGTGTGTAAAGGTGCTTGCACTTTCTAAGTAAAATCCAGGGGATACAGAACTGCATCTGGGGCTCCAGCTTCTACAGCAGTGGGGCAGGTTGATCACACAGCTTCCATGTCAACATTTAATTTTTATATTTATTTAGACCTCACAGTTACAAAAGAAAAAGTGACTAGCAGATAGCTGATATCATGAAATAACTCGGAGTTAAAAGTAGCCATACACAATAGCCTTCACACAAATTTCAGCTGTCCATGCCCCATTTAAGGGTTCTCTGTATGCAGACTCCAACGTTACCCTTTGCCAACTCCCATGGAAAAAGAGGGCACATAGAGCTGCCCTTCACTTCTACTGCAGAGGAGCACAAAGGATGTTTAAAGCCTACTTCTAGTGCTTTTTGTTTTCATAAGACCTGAAATGAGGAATATAGTCATCTTTGAAACTGTCATCAATGCTTGCAAGAAAGTGAAGAAAAATATCACTGTTAACTTGCACAGCATGCCCATGAAATGTACTTTTCCCCAATTTTATTTATTTATATAAAATCAACACCCTTTTCCTTTCTTGATGAATGCTGTGATTGAAAAAAAAGAAACAAGGCATTCTGAAACCAGGACACTTATCGTCCTCACCTACATCTTTACAAACACCATGGAAGGTATAAATCTTTCTGGTGAACCCACACATTAGTTTATGCTGTCTATACTTTTCAAGCCACCTTACTTCAGAGCAAAATAGGGCTAAACCCCAAATCATAGCTGAACGCAGACTCCATTAAGTAGAGTTTTGTTGATGTATCTGAAGAAAAATTCCTCCTTCAGCATCTACAGGCTACAGAAAGTCCTCCATTTCTTTTAATGACCTATTCCCTCTGTTTGATTCAATACAGCCCACTGGCTATGGAAATGACAACACTCAGCAGGTGACAACAAAACGGTCAACAGTGCTGAGATATGTCATTTTCTTCAAATACTTTCTCAGGAATTAAATGACACACTACAGTATGCTGTGTCCTGGTCAGATCAAATATTTCTTTATTAAATGAAACTGCACACTTTTATATATAGTAGCCGTATAAAACGCAGGTTTACGTGTACTGCTTCAAGTTCTGACTGCAAAACAATTTGCCGTTTCCCACCCCTCCCCCAGTCTCCTTTTAGCATATAACCCCTTGGGCAGCAACTGCCAGGATGCTGTACCTTTGCCACAACTCCAGATTGAAAGCCCTGCCCTTATGGAGTCAATGCGACGAACTCGATGTGACTGGGACAAATTGGAGTATGTAAATTAGCACCTTTCCAGTCTCGTGAACCCAGGAAATCGTCTTGCTACAGTGTTCCAGCTAATGGACCTGAGATGTCCCTTGTAACAGGGCTGTCTGTGCAACTCCTTTAACCTTTTCAGATTCTGATCTAGCCTTTGTTCCTAGCCCTTTTGTGAAACGTGCACTGTATCAGGCTAACCCCTGTTACAATTTAAACCGGTGTAAAACCCGAGCCATATCATAGCATTCAGTGGCATTTACACGTTTAAAGTGCAAAAGAGCATCCAACAGTGAACAGAGGCCCACAACATTAAAATTTCTATGGGAGAGGTTTTTCTGCCTCTGTTCAGCTTATCATTATTCTGAATCACTTACACTAGTATACAATGCACAATCAGATTTCTGAAGTTCTAAATAAATTAACATCAGGTATAAGAGTTTACCCTTCTATTACAAGAGGATCATCTTCCTAAAAGACTATGAATGTACAAAGTACTTGAGGAAAGACTGGTGATCAAACCTGAACAGATTCCAATGCAGATTACATATTTAGCTGCAGAAAGATGAAATAGAATCTGTCCTTAAATCATAAAGAAGGAACTGCTGCTGGAGATGCCTTATCCCTGGAAAGGCACACTGCCACTGCAAAGCAAGACACTAATCTTTTCTTACCAGAGTCCTATGGCTCTTTTCACAACATATCAGCATTTACGCTGTTTCCCTGCCTTTAAACTGCATTTGGGCAAGGTGTTTGAGCAGTTAATAACTGGACATTTCATGTCACCCCAAATTACTGTTTCCAAGTAGATTGTGTGTCTTTCTCTCTTTTCCTCAAAATAACACTTAGTATCCTGACATTCTCCTGCCTTGTTCATTTTTTTTTAAAGATTTTGTCCCTAATTTAATGCTGTTAAAATAATCCAGATTCTTTCTTTGGTGCTGTCCACTTAGAAATCATATTTTTTTAGAAGGCTGTACTCCCCTCTGTGTATATACTACCATTGCTTACATCATAAATCCTTCATTTTTGTTCAGTTTATACCAAGGCATTACAGCATCCAATTTATTACTGTTATCTCACTGTTTCTGAATGACTAATTTGAACTTTATACAATTGTCAGCTTTTCTAGATAAAACATGGTTGCATACTGAATGCTTTTGATTTTGGATAGAGATGTAGTTTAAGTAAGTGGCTGGTTTTGTCCCTTATTGTGTTCAATTTCTGGACTGCACTTTGCTGAGAGCAATTGGTGCCCCCTTTGGCTTTGTACCTGAATGGTTGGATGCCACATAATCTCAGGAAGAAAACTGATAAAAATAGGCTGTACGTGACAATGAGGAGGTTCAGATTCAAAATTTAAGTACACAAAGCAGACTACAGGTGTGCCTTATAGAAATAATTTCCTCATAGAGTTTTATATGATCTCCAGGCCTTCAGTTCTGACTTGTTATGTACTCATTCTGTCTCGCTGCATTACGCACAGCTCTTCACTGCCAAGAGGAAGTTTAGGATCACTTTGCTGCATGGTTTGATCTGAAACAACTATTTCCTCTTCATTCATCTCTTAACTTCCACTTTATTTTTGGCTACTGGTGCATAACTCTACTTCATCCCAAAAATCTTTACTTTCAGACAGCTCAGATCTATGCTTTCCAACATATCCTAAGTTTTGTCCGCTTTTTTTCCTCTTTTAGCCTGCCTTTATGTAACCCAATACAGACTGCAAGAAGCTGAACAGTCTTCTTCATCCTCACAAAGTGTACCGCTGGCATCATCATTAGCTACCGCCCTTCACAAATCTCCAAGCCAGTAGAAGTCTTCTCTGCTAACACCTTTTACAGCCTGGAAAAACCCTCCATCAGCCCTACCATCTGCTGCTTCCTCACCTTTAGTCTTGTGTCACTATTTCTCTGTTGACTAGTGTTATACAGAGATAACCTCATTATGTAATACACAGAGCGACTGAAAATAGCAAATGAAAAGATAAATCTTCTCCCTGATATTTTATAGCACTCCAACACTTTCCTGTCTATTTTCCCACTTTTTTTTTTCATTTTCTTTTCAGATGGGGCTCCCTGTAATAATGCAAATATTGGAAGAAGCGAGATTTCCACTCAGCTATAGCCTAGCCAGCCACAGAACTACCTCCAAACTTCACGTCAACTTGTACTTATTTTTCTACTGCTTCTATCTAATTAAAAAACTCCGAAGTTTTACAATACTCAAACATTTGTGGAGGGAGACAAATTTTAGAACTATGCATTTTCGTGTTCAATTATGATTATCCCTTGTTCAATTATAATTATCCGTGCTGTTTGGCCGATTTTGATTCCTAACAGTGTAGCTTACAGGGCAAAGTATTAGTACTTGTTTTTGCTACTGGAGAAACTTCTGTTTCTCCATGACACTGTTAATTGTGTGCAACTCTTATGCCTTCATCCACAATCGTTCATTACTGCAAAAATGTAAATAACTTGCTCTGTTCACTTATCTCTACTTTGCCTTAACAAAAGAGACTCACAGGTTTTGCACAGTCTAAACTGGTTGCACGCTCTACACTCATATTTGCAATGTATGGAAACCTTTACCCACACATTCTCCAGCAAGATGTTTTTAGAAAAAACCAAATTCTTACATTCCAATCTAGTTATTACAGGTAAATAGTCAGGTTTGGAAGATTTGCTAAATATTGTAGTGAAAATGTATAGTGAATTCTTTCTGCTTTTTGTCTATGTCAAGTTTGATAGAATATCCTTGTCTTACAAAGAGCATCAACAGTGCTGCAAAAATAATAACAGAAATGGAGGACAAGACCTATTTGGACAACAGAGAAAAAAATCTGATATGAAAGTTTCCTTCAAATTGGGTATTTGTTTCTACACTTTCTGTATTTGATAACGCTCATTTATAAACTGGATGATAAAACTACATTAACTTGAGGAGAATGTGGAAACATTTTCCCAATAACAACTTCCAATTTCTCTGGCTGAATATGGGAAAAAGCCTCTTGTTTCATTTTGTAACTACTGAGATATTCCCAACATTTGTTAGCATTCGGCTGATCATTCGTGTGACCATGAGTACTTTGGAGAGTATCACATGTATGATTCAACCTCTTATTTGCAGCTATTACGCAGCTCAGACAGTGGGATAGCACAACACAATTACAGACACAGCTTTTTTTTAGTTGAGGAGTGCAGGTGGATGGGGTAGTAGCTACCTGCAAACAGAAGACTAACTGTTAAGAGTGCTCACTTGGAGTGAAGAGACTGCTATTCATTTTCCTTTTTCCTGAAGAAACTTAAGCTTATATGACATGCTCCAGAAAACAACCTGGTGACCCAGATATAGTCTAAGCTACTCTATATGGTAGTGGCATCACCTGAAATGATTCGCTAGAAACCAGAGATGTTGCATTCATCCCGCACATTTACCTCACAATTAATAAGGGACCTATTGTGAAGAACGGTAATATACTATGTTGACATACAGGAGGTATTTGTACAGTTTCATGTTACTCCTCTTATTATAGTGCTGGATGAATTAATAAAAGTATTTTAATTAAAGAATACAAAACTATTAGAATGAGGGACATCTTTCAATTGTTCACAATGCTAGTGATTCATTAGGCTTCTTATGTCCATAGGCTGTGGGTGGTTGGTTTGTTTGTTGACTTTAAATACAGAAAAGCTGAAATAATATCACTGGGTCTAATAACCTCTGGCTTCTCTATAGGATAGAGGTAAAGACACAATTAAATCTCCATGAAGTTCCATCTACAAGCTGAGCCTTCCAGGGGAGCAAAAAGGATGAGAAGTATGTTTACAAAATATCAGACTGCCTTTCATTCATGGAAAGCCTGAGACCGCTGTGTGGATTAAAGCCAAACTGCAGCATTTGAGCCATATATAGCTTCCAAGTAGTTCAAATTCTGCTCCCATTCTAGGATTACAAGACATGATCAGGTCTGTGCTGATACAGAGGCTGCTAGGAAGTAAACAGGGGCTTATAGCCCTTGTGCATACTACAGATGACTTTGCTGGGTCATCTTGGACCCAACTACACATTCACCACAGGTATCCTCTCTGAATTGTGAACCTGATTTTTTTTTTTCCTTCATTAAGTCTGATACTGCAATTACAAAGATGTTTGTTCATCACAAAATACTTTCTTAATGGGAGAAAAAGGTACAGTATAAAGTAAAAGGGAAATGTGAGTCTTGTGTACCTAGAGAAGGGCAATGAAGCTGATGAGGGGTCTGGAGCACAAGTCCTGTGAGGAATGGCTAAGGAAACTGGGGTTGTTTAGTCTGGAGAAAAGGAGGCTGAGGAGATACCTTATCACTCCCTATAACTACCTGAAAGGGGGTTGTAGCAAGGTGTGTGTTGGTCTCTTCTGCCAAGTAACAAGTAACAGGACAAGAGGAAATGGCCTCAAGTTGTGCCGGGGAGGTTTAGATTGGACATTAGGAAAAATTTCTTCATCGAAAGGGTTGTCAAGTATTGGAACCAGCTGCCCAGGGAAGTGGTGGAGTCCCCAACCCTTGAGGTATTTAAAAAGACATGTAGATGTGGTGCTTAGGGACATGGTTTAGTGGTGGACTTGATGATCTTAAAAGGCTTTTCCAAACTAACTGATTCTGTGATTCTCTGATAAAGTTTCCAAGATAACGTTCAACAAAGCTTACGAAAAGCTTATAGGAAGGTAGATGGGGCCCTTTTATAGCACAGATGGAGAATTCAGTGATTGTCATCCACTTGTAAATCACAGGTGCATAACAGATCTTGCTATGGGACTGAATTGTTCATGAGTTTGGTAGTTGGGTGTTTGAGCTTTTTTCCCTGTCTAGTTCAATAATTCAATTCTATCAATTCTATAAAAAGTATGTAATGTACATAGCAGAAATTAAATGGCATCTTTCATCTATTTTGATTTTGGGTTTGGTTTGGGTTTTACTTTTTTTTTCCCCAGAAGTCATGGTAGAAACTTCCATCACAATGGTTATTCATGACAGTGCTCACTATTGACCAAGTCTACAAAAAAAAAAAGAGAAAAAAAGAGACATCTTTGTTGCACTGACACTTCAGTATCTCTCCGACTTAAGGATTTCTTCACACAAAACTAGGTAGAGATAGGACCCAGTATAAACAATTTAAGGCAACTAAGTGTCTAAGTTATTGTGTACAGTAATATAATGCTATATGAAAGTGTTATAGTTTCTTAACAGTTGAATAGGCACTGCCTAAGCAAAGAATGCAATTATGAAAGTTATCACTCTTTTATGCAGGAATACAAAATGCGTACCACTCACTACAGTTCAGACACACAGTTCTATTATTATTACAAATACCATCTTTCTATCCTATTCTGACTTTAAAACTATTCCGTTGCGTTTAATTCCAAATATTTATTCTTTAAGAAGTCCTTGGTATTTTTAAAGGAATAAATATATTTTTTTTAAATATTACATTTTATTTGAAAATACTGTACATTTTACTTATAATTGTTTTACAGTTCAAATTGCAAGGTGTGTTCTTTTTTGTTCAAGAATTTTAAAAGCAACTAATTTAAATATGCAAAATTATCTTGAGTTGTTCATACGTGAACTTAAAAGCCATGCAACACAGGAAAATTAAGTAATTATGCCTCCAAGTTATTTACTGCAATTAAGCTCATTTATCATATGCAAATTAGTGCAAACTGGTCTCATTAGTTACTAAATTACTCAATATGAGCTGAACAATGTAGCACTCCAGTTTGTAATGAAAAATCCCTGTAGAGGCAAGCAGTATCAATTAAGCTAATTTGCATATGCAAATATATTCACTAACTTTTCCTTTTCTCTATATTTAGTCCTACATTTCCTGATCATTCCTGATTATATGAAGAATATGGGGTTACTGACCCTTTTCCACACCTCAATAGCAATGAAGTCTAGAAAAAAATCCAGGGGCCTTGAAAAAAATTATAAACTTCTTGCTAATTTTTACAACCAGTTTCAGCAAATTTTTTGACTAGCTGGTACCATAAGTAATATTTTTTACTGGATTTATTATACAAACAAACATAAGATATATACACAGAAACATAAAACTGAAGATGTCTTTACTGAAGTCTACTCTCATTATAACATCACTTTTCAGAAGAATTTAGAAGATAACAAAGCACACGACTTGGCAAATCAAAAATCTTTTCAAAAATTAATTAATGTATTGCTATCATCTATTTTTCTCCTCTAGTACAAACATTTCTACTTTTCATCATTCAGGTGATTTTACTTGGAAAACATTTAAAAGACTTTTTGCCCCGATGTCAAGATTCTGATATAATAGTGTTTGGGCATCCATGTTTTGTGGTGCCTTTTTTTCCACAAGCACACAGAGGATAGTGGCTTCAAACCTACTGTGGGAATCTCTGCGGCATGACATCCAGCAATTGGCTGTGGCTTGGCAATTTTTTGATGTGACTAACTGACACTACTTGCTTGTAGATTCAAGATGTACTATATCAGAAGATGCACCTCCATTTCTGTTTTTACATCATCACTATAATAAACTATATCCACTTTTAAAAAAATATACTATATTATGCTTCTCATGTGTCTGTCAATAAATTTTGAAGTATCAAAATATTAGAAGCATTAGAGAGGCTCCTTAATTTCTGAGCTTACACTTAACCCAGTCTTCAAGATATTAATAGCAAAAGGGATTAAACAAACTATTAATTCAGCTTCCTTAGATAGCAGACTCTGAAATCAAACACAGGTATTCCCAAGGTATAATCAAGCTTGTTTACTTCACCTGCAAACAATACTTATCACAATACTGCTTTGAAAATAATTTCTAGGAGCAGCAGACTAAATGAGAACTTGTTAGAACTGTATTCCACCACAGAATCTGTCTGATTGTTGTTTTAAAAATCACTTTGTCTTCTGGAGATTATCTTTCTACCTATTAGACCACAAGGCAGTACTTTGAAGTTCACTCAGACCTGTTCAAAGTGGTGCATTTGAATGCATAATCTAGATTTTCCTTCCAAGTGTTGATTACTCTGCTAAAATAAGACAAGATTTTAACATATCATGATAAACTTGCCACCTTATTAATTCATTTCGTCCTTTATCCATCATCAACAGTCTATTCTCTTTTAAATGTCAGAGTGGAACTTTCTATTATCAATCGAGAGATTAATGGGAGTAATTTGGTAAAAGCACCACCCTCTCTGAAAAGGCCACACCTCAACAGATATTCAATACGATGCTGATGGTAATTTTGACTGAAAATCCACAGTTATGGGTACAAGTGAAATATAGGGCTTTTACTAGTACTATGATAAAGTTATATCCTGAAAACACCTTAATTTATCACATATAAGTACAAAAATAAAAAGCAAAAGGGGAATCTAGCTTAAATAAGTAATATAATCACTAATTGTTTTAATATGCAATAAGTGAAGATTTCAAATGTCAGGTAGTTTTCAATGTAGCCATCCTAGGTTTTTTCTTTTTCAGTCATAAAGGGTCATACCTAATACTTAAGGAGTGTATATAAATCAGTCCCAGTGAGGTTTTATCTAGATATTTGTTATAATTCATATTGTAAAAACTGTATCTTTAGGATACATGGTACATGCTTACGTACTCAGAACAACACACTGACAAATTACATAAGCTGAAATACCACAAAACTGCTATTTCTTCATTTTTTCTACACTTACAAGACAGCATAACAGCATTTCTGTCTAATATGCAAACAGAGTACTGCAGATACTGGTGCAGATATCTCTGATATTGTAATGATAACACAAATATTTGCTTACAGAATCAAAAACTTGACCTAGGCCTCTGCCAAGGGTGTACAAGTAAATCACTTCATTCATGATTTTTGTTTCAAAGAGAAATTCATTCTAGTTGTTAATTTCATGTTTTCCTAAAATTATCTTTGTTGTTATTCTGCATTTAGTTACTTTATAAAGATGTGAAAAATCTGACATTATCCATAGTGCTTTTGAATGCCACAGCTGAGTTAGTACAGAGAGATAGCTCTCAATCATTTCAAATTAAGTGGAATATTTCTCATGATAATATCCTAATTTACCTCTTTCGTACCTCTCAAAAGATAATACACTAAGCAATATATTTGCATTGAGAAGCTGTGTACATTGCTAAATAAGAGCTGTTATTCAGTGCCACACTTAGAAAAGACTATGTGGTTTTTTTATTTCCGTAGCTCTGGGCTTTTGCCTCGCTGACAAAACCAACACATTTGTTCTTAACTGCTTCTGCTCCACGTTTGATTTCCGCCACCTAAGAAAGGTTGTAGTAACCCTGACAAAACAAAGCATGCGTAAGACCGTTTCCATCAGGTCACTGTTTTTCGGTTTAATCTTCCTGGAATATAACGACTTGTACAGTGTGACTAAATTCCTTGACAAAGATCAGATTAGTTTTTATCTCATAGCTAAGGAGACCTAAGAAGCGTACTGCTGTTCATTTTTTTTCTCTTTGCAGATTGTTGCAAATTTGTGATACATAATTGTGACAACTGGGATATCACAGAAGAAAGCAATGCTCATAAACCAAAGTGGGGGAAAAATCCCCTAAATCTGTATGTGACACATAAGGCAAATGAAAATACCAAAACAAAATACTGTTTTATGCACGCATACACACAAATACATAAAGGATTTCTGAGAACAAACACTTACTGTACAGTCGAAACAACAAAATATTGTGATTCAGCTAAATAATACTTGCCCTCCCTCTCATTAACATTCTCCCAACCATGGACTTTCTAAAAAGAAGGAAATATAAGCTTAAAAAAAAATAAATCTCATTAATATAAGTGCTGACAGAAATACTATTCAAATTATTGGCAGAAATATGACTAGCCAGTTATTTTGATTTTTCTTGGAAAAGCCAGTTTTTTACCTGTAAAATATGACTTCCCAAATGTGATTCGAATACTTCAATGGCAAGGGCACTGGGACTTCTCCTGCGCTGGGCACCTATAACTGAATAAAAAACAGTTATGTTGCATGGTCTGCACATTAGTTTCTAATGCACCTCTGATGATACTATTTGACATAAACTATTTAAGTATGTTCTGCATTTCATACAGCAGTGTTAATTTCAAATTTGCCTTATATATAGTAAATAAAATTGGTACGTAATTTTCTGTGACTCAAATTTGAAGGATACAATAATCATTAAAATAAGTATTCAAATGTCCAAGAACTCTGGAAATGAATTGTTTATTCAAATATATCCCAAGTCCCTGTAGAAGGTTTTATTGTACATGGTGATGACAACATGCAGAATTCAGTGAAAAATACTACTGAAAAAGAGGCTACACATAATGTAAATGCTTTGAAATGTGGGGATAAGAACTAAATATTACTCAGGAATTAGGAAGATATGAGAGATTTATCTGAACATGTTATTCATCTTATTTGAAACTGGAATGAAGTAAACACAACATTAAAAAGTCAGCATTTGTAAACACATCTGAGATACCAAAGTTATTGCTACTCATAAGGTAGTGCTGTAGTATCCCAGATATCCATGCTAGTTGCTGGAACAGGTACTTCAAACTTCAGCCTCTACAGTTAAATTATATCTTTTAAAAATACAAAGTGACTAATAGGCAGTTATGTTTCAGAGGCAGCAGTGACTACAAAAAAAGGCCAAGAAACCATAAAATTAATATTTTAAGAGCACAAAGCCAGCAATCGCGTCTGAGTATAACCAAACGTAGGCATCTACTGCAAGCTGGGGCTTCTTCTTAGGTCCAGGCTGTCTTTGCCATGCGACCAGAGAAAGCTAGAGCTTGGAGAAGAGGGCACAGGGCTGCAGGAACCTTCCCTCCCTTTCCTGTCTTAGTGCCAAAGCCAGGCATACCCACAGCAGAGAGAAGAGGTGAAGTTCATTCTGCCCCCTTTTAAAGCGTGTACAAAAACATATACATCCAAAGACCCTGATGGTCTAACATGTCCGGAACCATCACACAACTAGTCCATCTTTATGTATTGCTCTCTTTACAACACATGATAAGAAAAATGAAATACCAAGGATCCACTAAAACAAGCAGAATGGATGATTGCCATTACTGAACAGGCTAATTTAACACCAATGAAAACAAAATACAGAGCAACTATTTCTTAGTCTTCTATGATACTGGCTGCCAAACATGATATCAGTAAGAAAAGATAAATGCCAAGTAATGATAGTCATATTGACCTAAAAATGTAATATCATTCCTTATTGATGCTTCATGTAATTTCCGTGCAGGAAATTCTGAGCTATTTATACTGGGCAAACAGGTGGCTTCATTGCTAATAGATTCAGGCAATAGCTCATAATTACAAATGGTGACTGCTGTAGAGCCAGTATTTTCTACATCCTCCTCTTTTCTCTAAGGTATTCAAGGACACAGATGCTCACAACTTAAGAGAAAAGTCTTCTTCAGGACTTCTGCTTTGCACTGCAACTGAAGTTGGTAATAGACCAACTGCTGTACTTGCTTTTTTTATACTAACTTCAGTTTGTATAGTGACTGACCAAACACGTCAGCATAATATTCTTTTAGAAGTTTTAGGTGCTTAGTCAGTCTTATATTTTTCTGTATCAGCCATCTGATTCTAAATCATTTTGCTTCTCTTTGCATTGTCTCATCTTTTCTATAGCTGTAGTGATGCCTACTATAAGCAGTAATGCTTATTTCATGAAAAAAAGAGCCCATTACATTTTCTAGCAACTTAAGACGCCTTTAACTTTCCTTTTTGCAGACAGACTTAAAGATGATCCTTTTGTCCTTACTCTGCCCCCAGATACATTATCAAATGTTTGCTTAAACTAGAATTGTACTTATATTTCTGAGAAAAACTTTAGCCTTGCTTGTGGAACCAAACAAAATATATAGCACTATAAAGATTATCAGTATTCCCATTATGATTGCTATCAGTTAACACTGTGCTTTTTATGGTCATTGCACTTACAAGCTACCAGAAACAAAAAGGAAATTCACAATTTTGGCCTGCTAGGCATTGCTGCATAGTAGTCTCTATAAGTGCATCGCAAAAAGCAAAAAAACCCAGGAAAACCCAAAAACCTTCCCTGAAATCATAGAATCATTAATGTTGGAAAAGACCTCCAAGATCATAGAGTCCAGCCATCAACCCAACACCACCATGCCTAGGAATCCTAAATCTAATCCTACTATCCTACTAATCCTACTAAATCCTTTAGGTCCTTTCATTCTTCCATCTAAACTGTGTTATATTTTCCACACGTTGTCTGAACACATCACCATTTGCAATTTGCCTTCCGGTTCATTTTCTGTTTCCTGCCCCATACCCTTCCTTTACAATCCCCTCGCATTTTAAGTTGTATCCATTACATACTGAATATCGCTTCCAGTTCTATGATGTTAATTGTTAATTGCAGGGTTCTTAGCATGTGAGTAACTTGAATAAAGTGCACGAAGACAGCACAACACTTTTTAAAACGGCATCTTTAACTTCAAATCCTGCATCAATGCCTGCATCCTGGTGGGTAGCATACATGTAGACAAATATCTTGTAGTACTTTCATGCCGTTCAGTTCATTGACAGTTTTACAGCAGAACTCCTTGATATATGTGTCTTCATTAGGTGATGTGGGTAGTAACGACAGTTCCTAATTTTACAACCAGCATAAATAGGTTACACAGAAAACCATTATGCTTTTGGTAGCCATACTGCGACTCTTTTTGGTAACTGAATAGATGTTAAATATGCACTTTCATTCATTTCCCTAACTATCATTCTTTACATTTTGAGGGATGAGACAAGAATATTGAGATAAATCCAGAATAATGGAAACAAACTTATTTTACTTGTTCTTCTGGCTTCATTGCCTCATTATTTTACTTGAGCTTGCAAGATTTCTTGATACCTATCTGCATCAGTAGAAATATATCATTTTGGGTATACAACTGCATATCACATTGATACCTTTCAAAAACATGGCAATCTCACAGCGCAATGACAGCACAAAGCCTCTTGTACTGAATGCATTGTTGGCATGACAATAGAAGAAAGGAAGACATAGACTGAACCAGTTGGAGTAAAAAGCAGGCCTCTGTGTTATTTTATTCTAAAATTTAAAAATAAACTATAAATACTGAAATGGCTTCCATCACATAATTCACAGCTAGCCATCTCCCCATCTCTCACCCCATGGATGGAACCATCCACAGCCACAGCTCAGCTGCTCACAGAAATCTTGGATTTAGGATTTATATCTCACAACATCTGTAAATCAAAGTAGTTCAACAACCTTCACAGACCTAAAGATCTGGCTGTGCATCTTTTTTAAAAATGTGGGTTCTGTTTTAAATGCAGACTCTTTACAGAAAGAAAGTACTACATGCATGAAATAAATAAAGTAGGGAAATTAGGATGCGGAGAAGGCTGAAGCATGCATACCAAACTGCAACAGGAGTCACAAAGGCAACAAGTTCCAAACCCAGGCTAAATTTTTCTTCAAAACTTCTCGTGTTTTACTGGTGTGAACAAACATCTCTTCATATTTTGTACGGTCTACATTTAATTGACAAAGTTTAAGGTTGGATTGCACAACTTTGGTTAATCATAAAGTTCACTGAACCAATATTTGTATTAAATAATGACTGTTAATAGTGACAAGAAGATAGAAAGATTATTTTCGCACATGCACTTTTGTAGTGCTGGAGCAGAGGTATCTGTCTACTAAAATCTTTTACTTTCCATGGCATTGGAAGCATGACTTTTACTATCCAGACTTACATGTCTATTCCTGGCATAGGATTATTCCATAACAAGCTATTAACAAGGAAAAAATTCTAACTGCTCACTAATTCCTCTTTAAATTTCTTCCCTGGATGACTAATCTGGCTGTGCATGAGGTGACGGAAGAACCACATCCCTTTCAGTGTGTCTTGGGGGCAGTCTAAGCATGCTTAATGCAAGCTCAAGAGCAGTTGCAATTGTGCTAGGAAGAGTGGAAAACTATGGAAAAGAAAAACGTAGACTGCCTAACAATGATTTCATGCATCCTGAAGAGAGAGGATTTCCTCTTAAACTCAGTTCTAAGCTATTGGAGCACAGAACGACCAGAGACCGGTGTTCACAGTGACTTTCTACTCACAAAGACAGAGTTCTAATTAAACAGAAGCAGTATTCCTTGATCACTAGGAGTGAAAGCACATATCACCAGCACAATAATCAATTCCCCCTAAAATACTTTTGTGATACTTTGCATTCCACCTTCCAACATAAATTGGTTTTGTGGTAAGTTTGGTAAAATTCAGATCAAGAGTTTTTAAATTCTGTTGCTTTGATAAGAGTTTTAAAACTAGTTTTAAAAACTATTCTGAACTTTTTAATTAATTCTCCCAAACTATTACTCAGTTATAAAGGCTTTTTCTCAATTAGCCTCAAAATCCTTGTTTTTGTATTTAATTTTGTTGACTTTTCTGAGCAGCACCTTTCTGTATGCTTGGAAGCAGAGGCGGACATAGGGCCATCCCACTGCACCCTTTTAGGTAATCTGCTGTCTGAAGAATTATAAAAAAAACAGAGCTCATGTTTCACTTTTTTGATCTTGAAGAGCTCTAATTATGACTGCCAAAGAAGTCAGACTTTAATTAGCAAAGCCTGAGCAGATCTACATAAATATGAAAGTTTGTAAACACCCCACCAAAAAGAACTTTATCTGTTTTATTCACAAAATATGTAACCATATCAGGCTAATTTCATAGAAGCTTCACATAGGGTTGGTTAATATTCATCCCCATAGGAATCAACAAAATATACGATCATTTCAGATGAGAGAGCATAAGAAGTAGAGTTGTCTGACTTGTCTCAGATGACTGTATGTGCAAAGCAGTTTGCAACGTGAGCGTGGCTATAATCCTTTAAGTATTCTTTTCCAGAGTTTTAACTTTTTTTTGTTTCAAAGCAGAAAAAAGGTCTATAGAAATTACAATACAATTTCTAATACATTTTTCTTGGTGTAAAGTAGATTCTACATTAAAATTTATCTTTTGTTATTTCTAGGAACAATCCCAAATGCTCATGAAACAACAACACAAGTGAATGTGATAATCGGGGTGGTTTTAGAGGAAGAGGTGAGATTGTCATCTTAAAACCTTGGGGCTTTCCTACGAGATAGAACAAGTAATTTGGAAATGCTTAAAAGCTGTGTTTTAGAAAAGATAGGGGCACTGACTGAGGGGCTAAACTGAACAACAGAAGATGCAATGCCAGGGAAGTACAGTGTAACCGACCTTAGGCTCAGAAGGAAATGCCAGTGTTTCTGTATGCTAGCATCCACAGAAGCTTTTTTTTTATTAATTCTTTTACTTCATATTTAATACCTTTTGATGGACATGGTTTTTTTCCACTGATTGTTCTTTGTTATCCCATTTATGACCGATTCTAAGTTTTGAAAGATATCTCCAGCAAGAGTGAATTCCTCTGCCTGACATGTACATTGAGGACCTAAGGCATAGATATGTATTCAGGTCCTGATCTAAAGAGAGATGAATGATAGGCACCCAGAGTGATGAAAGCAGAGATGTTGCCCTCTGATTTGGAAAGGGTATCCAGAGAAAGTAAATGATGTCACCAGTCTACCTCAACATAAGCCATCATATGATCCAAAATTTAGGTGTCTCATCCACCTTCACAGATGGGAAGAAGAAATAAATCTCAGATGGAATTGCAGCATATGTGGAAAGGTATTTTATCTTGGTTTAGTAAAGCTAAGGGAATCATTAATGCTGTGCCATTACCAACTAAGTATCACAGCAATAAAGTATCAGAACAAATTTGTCACAAAGGGCTACACGTAAGATGCATAATGCAATATATGATAATCAACTTACAAAGCTAACAATGGCATTTCAAATCTATTTTTTGTGTACACGAATGCCTATTATTCTAGATGTCCATCTTCTGGTCACTGGTACAGAGCATGTATTCATTACTGGGAAATCCATGGTTGAGAAATTAAACTGAAACTTTCAATGGAATAACAAAGTAGTTATGAAGAATGTACTGGTTAATTAAAGAAAAAGTTATGCAACACAATTACGAATGTGTTTTATTATTTCCAGTAGTTCATCTATGATACTTCACCAAAAGCTCCAGGAATTAAAAGAATTTTTAGTAAAATTTGCTTTTCAAATTCAAGTTGCTTAATCCTTTTAAACTGTCTTTTATAGCTTTTTTAGTTTCAGTAACTTAAAACCTATCAAAATAAAATTTTGTCCAAAACCCAGGAAGTACTATATCACTTCTTAATTGGACTGGAATCAATGGATTTGAAGACACACATTGTGTCCTCCCCTTAAAAAGACACAGAGTGAATGGAAAACTGACACTAGGTAAGTGGTTGTCTTAGTGTAAGTTTTTATCTATTTTATGAGCCTGTTCCTTTTCCTTTCCCAATTATTTTCATCTGGTTTATACATCTGCTCCTTCCCACAGGATTTGTTCTTCAGGGGGGTGGGGGTAGGGAGGGGTGGGAGGAGAAGACAAGATTTCTTAGGTCCTAATGTCTCCTTTTTCTTTTCTGAACTTCTTAACATTAAAAACCTCAAGAATGAAAGTTAAACGCACCTAAACAATAGGTATATTCGAGATTTTTATGTTCTCCACTTGATAACTAGCACTGTTTCTTAATTAGCACTTTTTTAAGAGTTTATTTCAGAGATTTTTCTTTTCACTGTGGAGGATGCAGTCTTTGCTGTGCAAGAATTTCCAGTCATCTAAGCAAAGTGAGTTCTCCATCTGTGGCTGGGGGAGGGAGCACTGGCCTTTCTCCCACACTGTAGTAGTTACTATAGGAACTATTGTGCCTCCTTCAAAAGGGCTACAGACAGGGTGATTAAAATTCTTCATGGGAGAACCCCCACTCTTCTCCTTGACAATGAAATTCTTCAGGGAGAGGGCTAAGCCTCCAGTTCAAGAATGGCAGCACCTGAGGGAGTGATGTGGCAGAGAGAATCACAACTGCTTTAAATTGAAGCACAGGGAAAAAATACAAGGGTCTGCACTCCTGCATTAATTTTCTTCCCCTCCCATGAAATACAGGAACATTGGCCAAAGCTCCTGAGAAACAGGAGAAGGAATAACTTCATGCAGCCTCCACCATGCAGAAGACAGTGCAGAAAGTAAAGAACACATAATTTCCTTTAAAATCAATAGCGGGAGAAACAAAAGAACTACACCACCCATAAAACAATTAAGGGTAAATATTAACATTCACTCAGGCCATTAGCTTCTACCTAAGGCAGCAAAACGCACTCCGATGTGGAAAGGAGGGACCAATATCTCTGATACAAGTGAATTAGAGCTACCTCCTAGGGTCAAACTCACTTTATACTGATCGTTTTACAAATAATCATGTTGTCTTTTGCTCCCAAAAATGTAGGTGGAGGAAGAATTTATACAGAATGTAAATAACAATTGTCATCTGAATACAGACTGTTCACTTATATGGCGCACTCACAAACAGATACAATAAGCAGCAGATAACTCTACCTATTCTTCAACCATAGGTCAATATTATTAGATGGCAGCAGTCTTAAAGAGAAAAATGGCTTTACATTTCAGCCCAGAGAGGATGAGTCACAAATAAGGGGCAATGTGAAAAGAAGCACAAAAATGTTTTGAAAACTGTCAAAAAATTAGATGGGATGGCTGAGAAAGTGCTGGTAGAGACAGCTGCAAGTAAAAGATGCTTTAGATATTACTGTAGCTTTAATGAAATTGGATTCAATAATTAAAGTGAGATAGGAGCTTCCCAGGAAATCCAATTGCTGTAAAGAGATGGGGAAAAAAAGTCTACAGGAATATGGAAGAGAAAGAGGCAAAGTAGAGACAGATGTGTGAGGCAAGGAAGAGACACACACAAAAGCGGGGTGAATCAAGGGCTTAAAAACCTAGGAATAAGCAGTGCTTTCGACAAATACCCACTCTGCAAGACTTGGCTCTACCAGTGGAAAAATGCATAAACATCATGATAGCATGAGGAAATTCCTTAAAATTCAGTTGCCTGCCCAAATGGGTGATGAGTATGGATTACTTATTTAGATATAACAATAAGACACTGGAGTAACAGTTCTATTGTCTTATTTTTAAACTAGTATTAACATTCCTCTGAGAAGAAAACTGCTGTCACCCCTTTCCAGCTTCAGTGCTACAGAAATGGTTAGTGTCACTGATTCTGTTCTCAGGAGGAGGACAGGGTATTAACATCAAGTCAGAACAGTGTTATATAGTGTCAGACTATACTTGCTGGTACAACTAAGAGGCCTACATCTGTTGTCTTGCTTTTTTTTCCAGTCTGATCCCAAAGGTTCATGTTATGACATTTGTAACATCTGCTACAAATGCGGAGGTAAGTCAGGCACAACCTTATTACTTCCAATCTAACGCTCCATCCATCCACAGGGCTTTCATATGCCACTAGTATGTCAAGGGGACCAAAAGCTGTTCGATCTACATGAAGCAAGGTGTAATATATTTCTGAAAGTCAAGGAGGAGAAATCTGGCTTTGTTACGTCTCCCCTTTTTTGTTGTCTTAAATCTTGGCAGTGTTATTTTTATTTCAGAATCTTCTGTGAACAAAACAGGCAAGCTGCTTCTCCTTAGAGCCAATACAATTGCCTTTTTATGCCTTAGACAGTGGGTGTGCTGCAAATGTGCAAGCTGTGATTCACATCCTCCCTGTTTTTACTAAGAGTGAAACACATCCAGCTTCCCTTAACGAGACCCTCCTATACAGAGGTCTGCTCTCTTGCATAGCCCTCTTTTCCTTTCTTACTTCTCCCTCTATATTGGTGGGTTCACTGCACAGTTTAATGGACAAACCTAACTTTTTTCAGTGCTCAGTGGAAAAATACGACTCCTGACAGACAAAAATTGCTTACTTCATCTGTAATAAGATGCTTTACAACTGGCATTGTTTCCATTAGCTTCTCATTACTATTGGTGGAGTAACAGATGTGAACTTTTATTGGTATATCCACAGTACTTGAAGATTTAAATACTTAACTGTTAATGGCCTAAGAAGATACTGTATGCCACAAGGGCTATGTTACCACTGCCAAGTGGGATGCTAAGGCTAGGCATTTCACAACTGTCTGCACAGGAAGCCAACCCTTCACTATGTGGCTACAACCGCCCACTGAATTTTCTTAAGAAATACATATAACCTCTTCTGACAGCAAGTGGAATGTAATTTTAGAAAGTAACAGCTTAGGTAATATGTTCAACACTCAGTATCAGGCACCAAAAAAAAGGCAAATTTCACATTTGATATAGTCATTTAAATTCAAAACAAGGGCTACAGAACAGTAGCAAAGGAGAAAGAAAACCCTGCAGCACCTGATGCAAGCAGTTATAGGTTTTGGTCACCTGCACTCCTAGCACACTCACTTTTTTCTGTCATACTATCACAGGCTAAGTAAAAGGAAGCCCCCTGTCTAAGGACAACACTAAGAACAGACCCCTTATGTTAAATGAACACTAAAAATTAAAAAAAAAAATACATCAAACATTGCTATTGGCAAGCATAGGAGTTGCATTCACCAGGGGAATACAAAACCCAGCTATGATGTAACCAGACAATTACTGATTAATGCATCATTATCCTACCAAAGTAGGCGACATACTGAAACAAATCCAAGTGCACAACTATTTAGAATTGTTTCTGGTTCTAAGGTGAATTTAGGGCTTTCCTGCTTTTACAGACTTGGTTTTATAACTGGTGCATGCAGGTGGTGGATTTGTTTGTACGCTACATGCCTTTTTTTCTTTTTGTGAGGCAGTTAGAAAAAGATATAATGAAGATTCATAAATGAAGTGAGACTGGGTAGAAGTCTGCAATCAATCCACATTTTCAGGGAAGAAATCTGTATTAGTTGCCAAAACTGAACCATGTAATTAACTGAGGATTCTGGTAAGAACCAACTGTGCCACTAGTTAATTATTTTTGCTTGTCTTACAGCTGCTGCTTCTCTCCGTTCATAAGGGACACTGCAAGAAAATGCAACTATTGAGAATTTGGTGATTTCAAAAAATAACTGAAGAAATGTAAAGAGATTACCAAGACCAGCTGTAGTAGAACTATAACAAATGCTTAAAATCTATTACAACTGGTTCTTATTTTCTCACTAGGAAAAAAAAAAAAAAGAAATTTTCACCAAGAAGTTTTATAAGAGCTAAAATAGTATTTCTGAATTGCTGAGGACTGAAAAATGACCATGCATAAGCTACACCAGAAAACCCCAAGTTCTAATGAAGCAGTCTTCAAGGGAATTGGTCATGCCCATCAGAATACTGGTTAAGTCCTTACAACTGGGAGATGGAACTGCTTGTTTTGAAAAGCACTGCTGCTTATAAAAAATAAAAAAAAAAGGGTTGATCCAAAGCCCCTATAAGGAAAGGAAAAGACTTTCCAGCACTTTGGATCAGGTCCTTAATATAAAAAGTGTGCTACCGTTTGTAAGAGTCTGTTTCAGCAGTTTTTAAGGAAACAGAATTTTGTGGAAATCCCAATAACTAGTAAGAAGGATAGTTAAATCTTTACTGGAAATAACGATATGGTCTTTAAATTTTTATTAAGGTTAAAAGAATTCATACAGTTCATGATGAACGAGGTTGAAAATAAATTAGAAATAAGAAGTTAACATATTTTCTGTTATTATTATTATTGGCTCCAGAACATGACTTGTGTTTCCCCTTTTATATGCAGTACGATCTTTTATAACAGTCACTTGAGAACAGTCCAGTTTCCTTCACCTTTGGAGAGTGCCTACTAGGGACCTATAGAAAAGTTTGATCAGAAGACAGCCAGAATAGTTATGGAAGCAAGAGCTTAGAAATGAGAAAACAGGAAGCAAATTCTCTACAGCCAAAGAGAACATTGTGTGTAGGCACAACATTCACTTCAGCAGAGTTGCATTCATTAGCATCAGGAATTAATTTAGCTCAAGACTATTTCTGCACTGAGGGAAAATAATCCTTTTATTTGATCATGTCATAGATAAGATTCACACTTACTACCTGAAAAAGTCAAGCCTGTCCTGCTGTAAGACAAGAAGCATGGCATTCACAGTTCAAAATATACCTTGAACACCTTAACCACCAAAGTTCAGTGGGTTATGCTAGCCAGATATTTTCGTATTCTTTAGCAAATGAACTTAAAGGCATCAGAATTCATTCCCCACACAGTACTTGAATCAGACATGGACACAGATGGTTACCTCGACTTTGAGGGCAAAGTTTCATTTTGCAAGATAACACTCTAAGTCTTCAAATCAGTTCTTTCTCACTTTTGTGAGCACTGATAAATATATCTCTTTTTTTCTTTTTTTTCTTAAGAATTATTAAGAATTATTTCTTAAGAATTCTTACAATTATACTGATAACATATTGCATTTAGATAGTTTCTCAACAATTACATTTTATTATACACCCACCAAACTTAAGGTAATACACGTATGCATTTGCTATAAAGTGAAATAATTTGCTTGATATAACAGCTCAATAGTTTGTGAGCTGAGATTTTACTGAAATAATATCCTTGAAATTCTGTTCATATTTTGCTGCTTTCCAACATCACCTTTAATTCTTAAACATATTATTTCTCGTGCTGCCTCAGTCCAGCTGAAGAACTAGATTTTCACAACCATGTAATTTGTAACTGAAGCTTATTAATTTAAACAGAAAAGACTTTTTTTTTTCCAGAGTATAATACAATATGATAATTAAACAAACAGAGAGTTGAATGAAGACAGCTCAAAGTCAACACAGAACACACTTTTTTCTCTCCTGTCACCCACAACCTTTATACATCCTGCAGAAAAAACTAATGAGTAACACCTGACACTGTTTATAGATTTTTCTTATTTATTTTAGTAACCTTCTAGAAGGCAGTTTGTATTCTGACATTTTTCATTACAAATGTGCTAGTTTAAGGGCGTTTTGGATTATTTTAAATTGTCTGCTGTACATCAAACACCACCTGATTTTGTTACTAATACCTGAAAATCTGAGAAATTTACCTGTAAAAAATACATTTCCACTCAAAAACACTGTAGGAGGACAAGTCAGAAATGCAGTGAGTTATTTTCTGTGAATACTGAGAAACAAGTCTTTCAATGCAAAGGCTTTGACTTACAAATGCAATATTATTGTAAGGTATATTCTACTTCTCTCCACAAATAAGGTGGAGAATGCATTAGAAAAATTAACTATTGAGCAAAACTGCCCCAACTTTTCCAAAAGTATCACTGAAAAATTCTGTTTCAAACTTCTCTGAGAATAATTTTCACATAATAGTGACTCCTCCTTCTACAGGAGAGGAGGAATCTGAGGAATGAAGAGGCACCTACATGGCTGGAAGAGGCAAAGACAGACATTGCTGCGACAGCTCACGGACAGATGTCTTCTGAAGAGAAAGGCTTATTTTGGTGACTGATGACTTCAGAAAAAAAGAGTAGTGGCTTCTTTATAGATAAAAGGAAAAGTGGATGGCAGAAAGAATAGACTGAAAATCAAAACGCTCGTAATAAAGGAAAAAATAATTTGAAGAATGTAAACTGAAAGGAAGAATTCAGAATAATCTAAACCACACTCCTCCTTATGCCCAATCTAAATCTACTCTCTTTCAGTTTAAAACTGTTATCCCTTGTCCTGGTATGGATTTATGCACGCTGGCCACTGTAACGGGGTCCGACCCTAGGATCCCACCTAATAAAGTCCAAATAAAGGTTTCCAATTCCTCTTTTCTTAGTTCTCAGGTTACAGCTTGAGCTGGGTGCTACTAATGGTAAATGAGACTATTCAGAGAGAATAATACAGTTAATCGAACTTATTCTATAACAGTCCTGTCACTACAAGCCCTGGTAAAAAAATCTTCCTCCATCTTTCTTATAAACTCCCTTTATATATTGAAAAGCCACAATAAGGTCTCTCCAGAGCCTTCTCTTCTCCAGGCTGAACAACTCCAACTCTCTCAGCTTTTTTTTGTAGGAGAGGTGTTCCAGCCCTGTAATCATTTTTGTGACCCTCCTCTGTATCCACTCTAATAGGTCCATGACTTTCTTGCACTGGGGACCCCAGAGCTGGATGCGTTACTCCAGATGGGGTCTCATGAGAGCCAGAGTAGAGGAGGAAAATCACCTCTGTTGATATGTTGGCCATGCTCCTCATTATGCAGCCCAGCATACGGTTGGCATTCTGGGCCGCGAGTGCACATTTCCGGCTCATATCCAATTTTTCATCCACCAGTACACTCCAAGTCTTTTCCACAGGGCTATTCTCAATCAATCCATTCCCCAGTCTGTACTGATATTGGGGACTTCCCTGCCCCAGGTGCAGGACCTTGCATTTGGAGTTCTTGAACTCCATGAGGTTCACTTGGGCCTATTCATCTGTTTCTTCCTCTGGAACCACATGAATGATGGGAAGCGGCACCAGAGCACAACTTCAGGTAACATTGCAAAGGCAATGTGCTTAATTTGGACATTCTTGCCCATAATATCAACAGGCAAGAGACCAAATACTAGCACTTGCTGATCATACGCTTTTGCATCTGTTGACTATCCAGTTTGAGACTGTCTTCTTACTCCTAACTCATTTCACACTAGCTCCTGTACAACACTCCAAGTCCATATCATATTGCATTAAACTTACTGAAAACTACTGTGTGTCTGGCATCAAGCCTTTTTGGCAAGTCCTGGAAATATTTAAACTGATTTATTAATTGTTTCTGAATTTCATCCTTCAGTTTACTGAACTAAAATTATTTAGGTTTATGAGTTTGACAAACTTAAAAGGATGTTTGGAGCTGACTTAAAACAATAAATTTTCACTAGTCACTTACTTCCAAAAAGTAAATAAATACTAAGTAACTATTTTCCAAAACTGTGAGTGAAGTGAATCTTTAGCAATCCCCCCAGTACGTCATGCCTTGATCCAAAAAATACTTAGATGTGCATTTTTAAATTTAAGCACGTTGGTAAACTTCCTGCAATAAGTCAAGTACAGAAGCTAATAGGACAAGAAGTATATTTGAAATAGTGTGCAGGGTAGATCCCTATTCAAGTTCAAGTAAAACCTTTTAATCTCGCCTTTCTGCAAATCGTTCATCCAGTAAAGGATGTTCCTAGGAGAGAAATGGGGTATGGGCTTCTATGACTTTTGAAGTACTTCTTGTCCAAAACCTTTTTGTAAAGGAGTTATTCAATAAAGGTGGGTTTATATATGTTTTATACTTCAGTACTACACATAATTGTGTGTTCAGTAACTTGTCATAATATAAAATTATCTAAACTAATAAATGATTCATAGCTCTAAATATATCCTGTTATGGATGAAGTTTAGCAGGGAGAACAAGCTTTATTTGCATTTAAAGTTAGAACAATTTTGATGGTATTTAATGTTTCTCAACATGCAGAGATTTATTGCTCCATTCTTTGTCAAATAGTAGTTTTCTTAGTTAATAAAAAGAGATGCCATTTCAGTTTAAAACCCAAGAGAAACACAAAACTCCATGGAGCCCCTTGGAATATCTTGCTGGAGTGATTTCCAGATTGAAATGCACTAACCCAGATACTCCCATCCACATAATAGTATAGACATAAAGGTCTAGATAAACAGAGGAAGATGCTGGAAACATCCCCCAAAGCCTTCTGTCCACCCTATTCTGCAAGCATGATTGACTGTGTCATGTTTATTGTTAGCCCATCTGGACAACAGGTGCAGTACTTAATGGCCACAGTGTATTTGATTATTGACTAGTGAATATTTCTGCATGGCACAATAGGCTGCAGGCTGACCCTCGGTAACAAACAGACTTCCTAACCATTTCTACATGCAAAATCTCAAGACAAAAGAAAACAGTTTTAGGATTTTAACCTATCTGGAAGTTTGGTACAGAGCTTCCCCATACAACTCGGATCCGCCAAATACTCAGCTTGGCAGGCTTGTATAGAGTCTATTAAAGGGAAAAAAAAAGGTGCATGAATTTCAAGCTTGGGGGCCTCTAATTACCTTGTGCTTAAAGTTTAACTACAAAACGTAGATAAATTGCTGCACTAAAACCACAGAAGATCCTCCACCCGATTTGTGCCAATGTATCTAAAGCTCAGCGATGCTGATCCCAGGGAGACTTTTCTACTTAGTCCTCAGAGAATTAATTTTGGACCCGTTTCTAATGAGTATATAAAGGATTACTTGGATGTTTTGGTAAAGCTACCCAATAAATTAGTCAATCTGAAATTTTATTAGCCGCAAAGCATTACAGCGGTCATATAGCTGCAGAACACTAAGGGAATTGAAGGCGTATTAGTCATTTATTTAGGCAGATACCAGAGATCAGTACTCAGTACAGGCTGTTAGTTGTAACATTAAGCTAATTGGCTAATAGTTGCAGCAGTTCTTATAAGGTTTTTGTACTGAGAGGTGTGACCCCTTCTTGAACCAATTTATGTAAACCCAGAGGGAGTCCTAAATTTATTCCAGTTTCATGAATGCATGGTCTGGATTAAGAAACCAAAAGCAAAAAGAGTATGCATAAGAACCACTGTGTCAACCAAACACCTACAATTTACATGCTGTTGGCTTGAACACTTTCTGTTTAACAAATTACTTAAGATAATAAATGTTTAAAATAAATGTAACAATTTGGTATTAAAAATGTTCATATTTCATTCAGTGCATATTGTGGGGCTGCAGTTTTTTTTTTTGCTTCTCAACCATACCTTTGGCTATTTATCTAGTTGCAAACTTTTATAGATGTGAAATATTTTAAGAAGTCCTCTGGAAATGGCCTGAGGTAATTTCAAACTTAACAGACCCTGTCCCACCAGAGCTCATTACAGTGAATTTTATAACAAAGTACCCTCTACTTAATTTTCAGAGCTTAGCCAAGCGTACTAGAAATGCAGCTGCATTAAGTGCAATTAATGGTATAATAAAAGCAGTGGAGGGCTGTTTAAGACTCAAGAAACAGCAGTAAACAGGGGCTCCATGTTCTCTAACAGCCAGTGATGTGTCAAAGTGCCAGAAGTGTGAGATTTCCTCTGCTGGGGAAGGAAAAAAAAAAAAAAAAAAAAAAAAAAAAAAAAGCACCAGCATGTCCTGTTGGGGGAAAAAAAATAATAAAAATCTTCTGTCCTTCAACAAGCCCACAAGTATACAGTGGAAAAGGATAAAAAATATTCCCTCCAGTTATGCCACTAGCATCCCCCCTCTCTCTTGGAGCAGGAGTCCAAAACAATAAACTCATATTCCCACCAGTGAAGAAAAAAGGCAAATTCAATTGCATAAAAAGTGAGACTAATAGTAAGTGACTCATATAATACACAGAATGATCTCGTTTCATAACTAACAAAGTTTACTGTCAAATGACAGAAAGGAAAAAGAAATATAATTTTTGTGACAGGAAATAATAGCAGCTTCTTATTTAAAATAAAACAACCCACAACATAACTGGGCTATTGACTATGAAAGCTCTGCAACTGTTAAACATGGAATTATCTTGATAACAAAGCCAGTACTCCTGGGAATTAAATGAATTCTTGTATGAAACTAAAAACGAAAAAATACATTCAAGACAAAAGACAACTGACCTCTCCTGGCTAATTTCTGGTAGAAGACAACTGACCTCTCCTGAAGAAATTAGTGACGAAATTCTTCTATGTAGGACTAATTTTTTTTATTTTTTTTTTCCTTAATCTTGAACCTTATTTTCATATATTTATCTCAACTATTTACTTTGGCAGAAAAAAGATCTATGTACTCATACAAATGAGCAGTTAATTCTTATGAGTGGTCCTTCTGATTTGCAGAGAGTAAGTGGCTTACAACCTGGCTTTATGGCAAAATTTGAAAGCATAAAAGGGCTTGATTATCCATGGCCTGGAGATATCATAGTCACTTATTTCGCACACAGCGAATATATAAAAATTTTACATAAGTGCTGAAGGTAGAAAAAAAAATTTCTGATTTGTACTCTGCACAAGAGTAACAGATTTCTAAATTGGGAAATAAAAACAATTTCCAATTTGCAGTGCGTAAGTAGTGTCAAACAGAAAAGCAACAAGAAAAGATGCAGAATTTCAACACATTTTCTCCCAATAATGAATAAATGAAGTAGACCAGCTTTTGTTTTATGCTTCCATTTTCTAGTAAAAAATACACACTAAGCATATTTTGCCTATCTTTATAGTTGATTTCAGGTTTTAAAGGCTACGGATAACAAAATAAATAAATAAATACCCCCCCGCACACTGCTAGCAATATCCAAGCTAACTCTGGCTGAAAATCCCATATATGGACTTAGAAATAATCAACAGTACATAGAAAGACAAATAAAAATTACTTTCACAATAGATCTCATTACTGACTCAGAAATACATAGAAAAAATTAAACACTGACATTTTTCCTGTTCACAAAGCATATCAATATATCTATTTCTGATGTACCTGTTATCCAGTACTATATTCTGAGTTATGGAAACATTTTCAAGGTGTCATTGAGTGTTATCTCTCACCCACTTCCTCTCTTTGCTGAACCTCACACATAGGGGCTGTGCCTCCACCAAGACTCTTTTCTGCTGACTTCAAATCTATTTATTTACAGCATTTTGATCTGTCTATCATTTTTCACAGTAACATAATTCTACAACCATCACTTCAACATCACAAGAAAGTACGGTTGTTTATATAGGCTTAAGAAGACCGCAGAGAAAAGATCATCACGTTATTTCAGTAGATTATTTAATTGGCATTCATGTCTTCATGTCTCCTATTACTCTTTAAGACCACACAGTAGATAATGTATCATTTTATATTGTATTAGCATATTCTATGATGCAATTCTGAAAAATGTTAACTACTGCTCAGTAAAACACTGCAATTACTGCCGAAATAACCGCAGTGTTGTGGACAGTGCTGACATAATCATAATAAAGTCTAAGAAATATAAGTGTTAGCGGTACAAATTTCAGTAAAGACTAATTACTAAAACTGAGACAATGGCACTAGAAATGGAAATATACCTAAGGGAAGGAATTACTGCCTCTGTCATTAAGCCAAGAAATGATGGTTTAGCTTGACTAAAGATACATAAGAAGATCACATCTTGCTGTTGCCAGGAAAGTCATAATAACC
This sequence comes from Gorsachius magnificus, assembly GCA_034008185.1. Classification (NCBI taxonomy): domain Eukaryota; kingdom Metazoa; phylum Chordata; class Aves; order Pelecaniformes; family Ardeidae; genus Gorsachius; species Gorsachius magnificus. The sequence goes on along the minus strand of CM067086.1, from coordinate 41,161,483 downwards.
AACAAAAGTGATTCTCTGGCAACTGATTTTGTGTTAGCAAACTACTGAAGAAAATACAAAAATCCTAAGAAAGAAATCTCTCAATACTCTCACTCCACTTTGGAGATGCCATGGTGCATTAGGGAAACCAAAAGAAATCTCAAGATGGAAGGTGTAGAATTTGAAAAGCATTACAGGTAGTGACAAAACCACAACCTCAAAAGCTAGTAGTAGGGCCAAATAACCCAGTTTCTCTAATCTTTTGGGAAACCTGAATGGCTCAGTGTTACAGAGCACTTGCAGGGAGAACAGTATGACTAATTTACCAAGGAAAACTGAACAGGTATTTAGAAACATAAAATACGAAAGATGGAACTGCAATTTTTCTGAGAAGAAAGGGAAAGAGGTAACAGTTATTCTAAGTAAGAAGACAGGGAGGATTCCTATGCCTTGAAAGGAAATGACTTAAATATGATATTCATAAGCTGAAAGAAACTAGATGTTGAAAGGAACTAAGGACTGGTGACACGTGGCAGAATCTTCTTCCACCAAGCTGGAGTTTGAGTTGAGCTCACATTTCTACTTGAGAACTATGACACAAGTTGGTGGCCTCAGACCAGCTCTCAGCAGACAAGCACATATCTATAACAGCATGCTCTTCAGCTCCTCCTGCAAGGAGGCAAGAAAAATTGACCAGTCTTAGAAATTAAACTCTTGAACCTACTCATAACTCGCTGTCAGGTTTGAACGTATCTATGAAACAATGAAGGAAAGAGCGTGATAGAATTGGCTATGCTGACTCTGCATGGTTTTCTTTTTCCTTTAAAGGGTAGCTAGTCATGAGAAACAGTTGACCTAACATCCTTTTGTAAGAAGTAAAACAAAATAACCTGGGATAAGAAGAAAGTATTTTCAGACTGTCTGAATGAAAAGCTGTCAAGGGGCTAAGATGCAAAGTGAAAATCTATGTTAGTAGGTGTGGATTTACCAGAAGTGGAACATGGTCTCTCCACCTCTTCTCTCACGCCTTTATCTCCTCCCCTTTCAGATTGTTTTGCAAAGTTTGTGTATTCCTGGCCATGGTCGGGGACGTTCCTGCTTGTTCAAAGAACAGCTGGATCTAAACCTGGCTGATGTGCTGAATGATTTCTGTACATTTCCATGTAAGCTCACCAAAAAAAAAAAAAAAAAAAAAAAAAAGAAAAAAAAAAAAAAGACACAAACCTGCATGCCAAATCACGTAAAACTTATTCAGGGAAGGTATGGATTTGATGACTGAGTGGGATAGCTCACTAGTGGCAGAGATCTTACTTATCCAACTGCAACACAAAATAAATGTACAGATATTGGCACGGAAACAAAAATTTCAGGACTGACACTAAAAATAAAAATCCAGGCAGAAGAATAAAAACCAGAATGAATGAAAATATGTTCCAGGCTTAACATGGATAATATAATCTCAATATTTTTAATACAATGATGATCACTACACTGAGCACTGCGAACCAGGTCAGGGCAAAGACTAAAAGAAAATTGTATTAATCACAATCTCCAAAGGCAGGCCATAAAAGCCATATCACACACACTGAAAAATAATTCATTAAACTATATCCCAGCTGGAAGTAGAGAAAAACAAACAGAATAAAAAGACACTAACAAAGAAACAATAAACGTGTCTGGTTTATTGGCAAAATAGCCACGTTAGGACAGACATGAGAATTAAATTTCAAGCAAAACTTGAGATATGGAGATAATGCCAAGCTTGAAGTATCAAAATTATCTTATTGCAGTTCAGGACATTCAGTACTTGCAAATCGTGGTTTGGCAGTACCTCACAGTGAGAGCAACATCACTAAATGCTAATCACTCAGGGAGCACCAGGCACATCTCTTCAGAGTTATGTACCACAAGATGAACTGAAAGCGAAAATGTCCACATTTCAGGATTGACTGTTCAAGCAGAAGCATGCATAGCCCCTGTATGGGAAAAGAACACTTTCTCTGCTAGCTTCTCTCCAGGTTTGATTTAGTGATGAAAAGTAGTACTTTGCATAAACATTTCCAAGAGCCCTTTTTTTTCTTTTTGAGGAACAGATGGGAGAAGGGAACACTATGGTAATGCATTCCATTGTATAATAGCATTAAAAATAAGGAGGAATACCACACAATGTATTCTGTTCAAAGAAATTAATACTAGCTATTTTGAGTCTTTGCTAGCTAAAGTTAAAAATAATTGCCTTCCGGTTTTGGCTTCCTCAGTTTTTCTGTACCCCAAAAGCTTGATTTACAATAGTGTATGGCAGCCACATCTTATAAAGGCTTCATCTGGAGTTGTGTTTTCTCAGAACAGCTGAAATGTTACCCAAAGTGTCTGGGCAAAGAAGCACCCAAAGACACTGGCAACTTTGGAAAATTTCAGCCGTCGTCTTCCAGTTTCTGCTGCAGCTGAAGGTCTTTATAAGCAGAGATGCCAGTATGGGCATACGCACACATATATAAGCAACGTACAAATGGTGGTGCATTGTAAATGTAAATGATGTCAATCTTTCTATTTGATCCCCAGTTAATTAAAATTGTTTTTGTGGTTTACGTACACTGAATACAACAGAAGGAGGATGGATTTTTTAGATGAGCCAGAGGGATTATAGGTGCCCAGCTTCCAGTAAAACACAGAGGAAGCTGAGGTCCCAGATTGCTTGATTCTTTAATGTCACCGTTAGAAAGTATTAAATCAATTATGTCTGAACATAATTCATCCACCAGTCACTGACATATGACAAAACAGACCTTAAACTATGAGTTATTGACTTTACTGAATGAAAGCCTGTTTTTTCAATTAAAAACTGCTGTATATCCTGGATACAGTTTTATAAAGGCTCAGTAAGGATCCATGGTAAATGTTCTCACAGAAGACATTAAGCATTTGCAAATGCCAAATTCTTGGATGGTAATTCTTTCTCTCCCTCTTTCCCCCCTTTGACACCCTGACTCCCTACTCCATGTTATGGGCTAACAACCTGCAAATTATATCTTTATAAAGCAAAACTGTTTTTCAGTGAGAGGAATGAATAAAATTATATTTGACACATCAAAATTTCTTTCCTCCACCCTCCTTTTTATAACTGAAAAAGAGTCAAACTAATTTAAACCAAATCTGATTTAAAAATCCTGCTGAGCTGAGACTTTTAAATACCAAGTTTCAGCCTGGAGTGAATTTTTATGGCTATGTTATAAACACCTGAAAAACAGCAGGTGCCATAGTAATATGCAGTTCATGTTTTTATATGATTTCCTTAGTTTCAAAAGTAGATTCTAGTCAACGTGAGGTTTTTTTTTCTAATTTTAACTTGTTATGGATATTACAGTTCCAACTAAATGCTTACAAGCCAGAAGTAGTTTGGAATGAACACATATGTACGTATGTTATACTTTATAAAATTATCCAATGGATACATTTACAATTTGGCTAAGATAAGAAGACATTTCCATTAAAAACTCTATGAATGGTGATCTGAAAATGAAATCTCTGCCAGAGGAAGTTGGTTAAACTTCTCTCAGTGGTGTGCGTGGTGCTTTAATGCACTCTGTTAGAACACTTGGTTCCATAATAATTTCAAGATTCACTCAAGTTGCTTTAAAACAACAGTGCAAGTATTATTTCTATATTTGTATTCTTTAGCTAAATGTACATGTTCTTAATCCTTCAGGCTTGAGAGTTTAACTATTTGAAAGTGCTCAAGAAAATGAATCTGAATTAACTAAACTTGAGAATACAAAGTGAATTTGTCAAATTACATTAAACTCTGCTGTCTGGACAATCTCATTCAGAATCAAAATAGTTTTGATGCCTTTATACCTAATACACTTGAGAAGCAAAATAAATAAAAATTAATAAACAAAAGTTAATTAGCCTGAACAAGGGTTCTGACATATGAATTAATGCCTTTAGAGTAAAGTATGAACTTCACTTGCTGTTTGGTAGCTTACATGCATATATTTACTGCAAAACCACACAACAGGTTCTCTTTAATTTAAAGATAGTCCAACTACATGACATTTATCGGGGTAAAAGTGTACACCTGGACTGTTCCTGTGTAGCCTCTGATGCTATCCAAGTTTACACCCTCCTTTATTTAAAAGCAACTTCTGCGTACCTGTCCGTACTCTGGTGTACCTTTATTACCACACTGGATACTTAATTTTGATATATTTTCCTGACTGAATTGAGAAATCCTATGACTGGATTTTGAACAAGTGAAAGACTGTATAGGACATTAGGAAAATGTCAATATATTTTAAAGGGATTTAGGAGCAGATTCAAAAGGGTGTTTGGGGCACCTAAAGATTCTTGATCCTTGAGAGCTTCATTTAGCTGCCGTTGAACCACCTGAAGCATCCACATACCTCACTTTTTGCTTTCCCACGTTTCCGTATCACTGGTGCAGCTCAGTGCCCACTTCACACAAAGCCTGTGGCTTCCTGCTAGAATGGCAGCACGGAGCAAGAATGCTCGGGTTGTGCCTTCTGGACCAGGTACTGGCAATAAATAGCAGCTGGCTGCTTTTTTAAAAAATTAAAATAATATTTTAAAAAAACACGGACATGGGCGTTAGCATCACTCATTAATGTAACATGAGCCATGCATAAACATCCTACACCCTTATCTCCAGATACATCCAGTGTCCTGGAAAAAAGACAGCATAAGGATCATCATCACTGTTCAGGCAAATCCAGCTAGGTCACGTAATGAACATGTTAATACAAAAAGAGTGGTAGCCTACATAAAATGGATAGGTTAATAAAGTCCTTCCTATTACCTTTCACTCACCGAGTTTGTCTTTGATATGCCATGGGAAGGCTGAAGAGAGAGTGATTGCCACTGGGGATTTTGAGAAAAAGTAGCCTTCGGCTTAATACAGAGCCTGAAGATAGGGTAGAAGTACATAGACTAGGAGAATCTGCTTGCTAAACATTACCATGTGTTCATTTTCATTTAAAATATGCAGTTTCTTTTTTATTAATTCCATTTCCTTCAAGTACATGCATAAGTTACAAGCTGAAGACATTGATTTTAGAGAAGAACAATCACAAAATACTAAATCTTTTATCAATGAGATTGCTATTTGCAGGGACACAAAGGTACTTCAGACTATAATGAAATCATTAGTACACACAATAATATGGGTTTTGACGAATGGTAAATTCTAAGTATTCCTCACGAGTTACAATTTGTCCGCTCAAAACCATCATTAGTCTGAATCATTCAGTTCTTATAAAGCTTAAGTGCTCCTCTTCTGTGCTTAAACATGTGTTTACCTTTAGGTATTCACTTAAGCTTATTTCACTTGAAAAAAGTTAGCTATAAGGTACTGTGCAATAACCAAGCAGAAGCCAAACATTTTGCTAAAGAGGAGTGGATCAAGCATTCAATACTCTGCTGAATCAGGACCCCATTAGCATCTGGAGCTATGGCAATGTGGGGGGGTGGTAGGGTGAATCCAACTTTAGCAGTTCTACCAACACACTATGGCCACGTGACGGAAGGCGTTATGCTGGTACTGAGTCCCTCTGCAGAGTCACCTCTGTTGAAGACTGGACTTTAAACCGTCAGATTTTATTCAGGAATGTCCTGTCTTCCTCCAGCCAGCATGACGTTTGTATAAAAGGATAAAGCTGTCATTAACTCTCTGAACAGCCTTTGACTGCTCCAACAAAAATATGATTGTGCATCCATGCCTAAATTAATTCAAATCTATGGCGCTCTGACTGATATTAATAATTAAGTATTGGTATTTGTAGAACCACAGCCTAAACATATTTTCTCTGCAAAGTAGCTGATTCATTTTGCTGACAATAAAGACAGTTAGTCCCCCGCACCCTTAGATCTTATTTTTTGTTCTAAAAAAGTTCATTTTAATTCTTCATTTCTCTCTCACTTACTGAGAAGCAGAAAGATACACTGACATGCAAAATTAAAGGACAGAGCACTAGCCTGGTGATAAGGTCTCCTTCTGTTTGTTAAATATGCTAGTGGCCTAGTGGGAAGTCTCTGATAAATTTTTTCACCTCCCTGTGTCAGTTTAACACAGAGAATTCGCTTGCCTGCTTTGTAGAGCTTTTATAGATGGCTTATGATTTAACCCGGGTTCATATCTTTCCTGTGGCTAGTAAGTAAAAAATAATGAAAAGGTTTCAACCAAGTTATGTATCTACAAGAGATAAAGGATAGCTCTTGATAGCAAAAGAATGAGAATTATTTTATAATGTTTCTAATTTATATTAGAACATGAGTTGTAGTTTTTTAACACATTCACCTTTGGATTGTGTTCCTAACAAATATTAAAATAACCTTTTTCTACCAAGAATTGCCTGACCTACTGTGCTCACTACTCCTACAATCACAACAAGGAAGTAATTTAAAAAGCCACAACAGTTAGGACTGCAAAATAGCCATATGTATTGTCAGTCAACTGGAAAAAAAAAAACCCCAAACCAGACACCATCCTCAAATGTGTCTGACATGTTAAAAAGCACTCACTGATATGTTACTACTTATGCTCTATATCCCCATTAGTAATAAACATTCTATAACACTTTTCCATAAGCCTATCGAGAACTCATAGCTCATAGCTCACAATGTCTCAGCGCAGGCAGTTTACCATAGAATAAGTTTGAATTAGAAAGCAGGCTCTGGAAATTCTGCTGAGACTTACCCCTAAATGCTGCTGACCATGAGAACTTACCTACATGGTGCTAAAGCACACAAAACTCCAAACAGAAAGAGAGGACAGCTTACTATGAAACTGTGAACTATTTTCTCCTCTTCCTTCTCTAATGACTTCCACAGTTGCTGCAAAGCAGATGGTGTTATTACACAGAATACTACCCCGCGTTCTTGCAGTGTTTTTCATCCAGGAATTTCATAGATTGCTACAAAACTAGTTGTGCATAATTAATATATTTCACACATGAATAAACTAAGGTACAGAGAAAGGTCTAAGGCTAATTCTGAAAGATCGCAAGTCCCTGAAATTTCCCATGTCTGGGGTTAGACAAAATCTTGCTGAATGACAGCAGCAGTGCCAAGATCAGAGCTCTTCCATTCCTGGCTCTTATGCTTTGTCAACACTCCCCAGTCTATGTTACTCAGTGTCTAGTGATATCCAACAAAACAGCCATTTGAGTCCAAGACCCCTCTTGAGCCTTTATATTAAATAATCATGTTATACTGATTTTACTGAAAAGGAAAAAAAAAACCCAAACCACCCAAAACCAAGGCTCAGGTCTTGCAATCTGTACTAGACCAGCACGGGCAAAGTGGTAAAGATATGAATGACTTGTTTAACAGTGGAGGAGGAATGAAAAGAAGCGAACAGGTTTGCCTCTTAATTAATATCGACTGCTTTAAGTACATATGGATGAGGTAAACTGAAACATGCTTACTTGACATTAGAATTATATTAACAACATATCCAGTAATTGAGATGACATTAAGCAACATGGACATTAAGACAAAGTGGGAGAACTTAATGGTAAGTATAACACAGGTACCAAGTAGCAGAGTAATTTGAAATGGAGCTTCTAACTTTGAGAGGTCAGTATCTGTCCTGTCTGTGCACTCAGTAACAAAACCATCACAGTCAGTCTTGTAAGTTAATTCAAAGTAATTGTCTGATTTTTATTTTTTTCTTTCTCTCACTATCCAAATAATTCATTTTCATAAGACAAAATGGGAGCTGTGCAAACTATCCAAGAAGAGACAGGGACTAACAAGTGATTTAGGTCACTAAGCTGCTTAAAACTCCTTCATCTGTTGCGTTTCAGTCTAATTTATTCTCAGTTGCTTCAAAGAAAATGGTCTAAAAGTCATGCCAGTTTTAATAAATCTATATTAATTAGAAGTGATACAGCATTAAGGTTTTATAACACATTTACAGCTATATATTTCTGGATATTAGAATCGGTATCAGCAGTATATTACACCAGTATGTTTCTGGAACCCTGGCAACTTTTCCTTTTCTTTCATATAATGAGAGTTCTCAAAAACTATTTGAAATGAAACAACCAAATTCACAGCAACATGGCAGCCAAGAAAGTGTCCCAAAGTGCAATGCAGCAGGACACATGGAAGGAAAATAGGGAAAAAAGAAATGTAATTAATATGTTCAATGGTAAAAAATCCACTTCTGGTCATTTTTATATTTGCTTTCTGTAAACCACAGTCAATCCTTTCGGTGTTTGTCAGCAAAAAGCAAATGTTAAGATTTTTACTCTTGCCAACCAACTTCCAACAACTACTGTGGTGTAAATGTTACAAAAGCAATGCTGTTCCAGAGCCAGTTCTTCAAGGTCTCAATAAGGTTGCTATGTGATATCATAAATGCCATACTCTTACCTCTGAGATATGGGCATCATTAGAAGTAGCTCCCTGTTCTCAATCAGTATATACATAATTTTGTTTACCCAGTGTTTAAAGAGATGAGGCTCACTGAACAACTACTTTAAGACCCTGCTGCCTCTTCGCTAGCTCATTTTGGAGGTATCACCGATAGAGCACAGTAATTTCTAGGAACTTAGTTTCTGCTGATGTATGAGAAGCAATGAATTTTCTTGACTTTTGATGTCTATTCCTAAAACTGTTCTGCCTTTACTGTTGTTATGTCTAAGTAATACTACATTCATCCTCACATAGTTAAGTGTGTTTATGCAGCTACAGTAGTCTAAGAATAAAAGGAAAGCAAAGTTTGTAGGAAGATGACACTGATCCTGAAAGCACGCTAACTTTTTCTCCCCTGAGTTTATCAGCTGTTGTAAACATAAAGCAACACTGAGACTATTACAATGGCCTTTTCCAGCTAAGGCAAACTGAAAAATGTTTCAGTGACTCTTCTACTTCTTTTACACTTTGCCCACTTGTGTTGTTGTCTGATTTAAGCTTGAATTAATGCAGATTGCCTGAGGGCTTGTACACTATTCATTTTGTATCCATTTCTAAATCCCCTGTGAACTTCACAAGTTTACGCCACAGCCACGATGACAATTACTTCTTTGAAAGCCAAAAATTTCTCCTCAATCTGTCTTTTTCTCCTCTTTTCTTTTTGGGGTGTTTGGAACATCTAAGTGGCAAGAAAGATGAATGCAAAAAGGCAAGTTATGCAGCAAGGCATCTTGTCCCTGAGGAAAGATTTCTTTCAGAACTGTTAGAATGCATGCTGTTATAGATGGTGCCCAACTCAACCTGTTATCTTGGCGTCTAAGCCCTAATGGAACAGTTTGACCAACTAGTGAGCAGGCACAATGCCATCCAAGCATATGGGCATGAGTACACGCAGCCAAGTGACCATGTAGGAGAATCAAATATGTTTGCTGAGGGCAGGAGTCCCAGTCTGAAACATCCAAACAGCTGTCTATCCTGAGGTTTACATGCCTGTGGTTAAGGAGATGTGACATAGCTAATCCAGATTTTGGCTAGATTAACTTCAAAATACAAAAATTAGCTTTCTTGGCACAAAAGGCATTTTGGGCCCTAGCTGTACACCAATATCTTCAAAACAATATTCCAGGTGAATTCCTTCTGGATGCTTTGGATTTGAACTGTGTTGTGAAATAATCCAACGCTCTTCCACTGCTTTACCTGCATACAGTGTTAAAGGAATACAGGACATTCTTTTGAGAGAGTTAAATCATTTGGTTTACATCTTCAAATGTTACAACCAAAAAAGTATTTTAATACTGCAATTCCATATTACTAAGGGGAGTAATTTCTTTATTAGGGCTAAAGTAGTATAAAAATCACACTTAGAGTCCTATTTTCCCATCAGGCTCTGAAGCACTAACTTTTTAAACTGGAAAAGCAACTCATTCTGAAAATTAGACAAAAAAAATTCCAGTTTACAAACTATTTAACAATCAATACAAAGATTTAACATAAATGCTAATGAAATACACAGTTACTGAACTGACCTTATGAAATTTTGTATGTTGCAAACTTCTTCATATTTTAATACTGCTTCACAATACTTGGTGATTATAGATGTACAAAGAGATTGCTTTTATTGTTTATCACAAAGAGCAACATCTTCGAAAGTGCATTATGTTTATTGTTGATAGCAAGCAGTAAAACGTTCAAAAGTGATTAAATAATTCAGTAGCCTGAATCCAATTTTCCAAAGTAAATCAACTATTAACTGCAGATTTGCAAAAAGTACCTTCTCTCACTGGAATCAGTCAGTTCTAGGGATCTAAATACAGTATTTGAAGAGCTGGGAGTGAAGCTGAAGCCTCACTGAAAGTGAAGGTAAAGAGGGTCATATACTGGAAAGAGATTTCTTTTAGATATTTTGTCCTAAACTTCAGACAAGTCTTGTGCCAAGGGGAAAGGATCTACAGTCTTATTATAGAAAAAAGTGAGTTTACGTGCAACCTCTTTCAAGACTCTGCTTACCTGAAATTGAAGCAGTTACAAATAGTATAAGCAGCTTTCGTGTTCCAACAGAGCCATCGAAACACAAACCAGTAGATGTAAGGCTGCTCGTTACAAACCTTTAGAATTTTAAAGCCTGGAAATTATCATTATGATTTATAGCAATATTTTATATACCTGGTTAAAAATAAGATCTCAATGTGATTATTATACAGGCTTGAATTTGAATGATTACCATGCAGTACAAAAAAAAAAATCCCAATGCCAAACCCACGTACTTTTCAGCACAGAGCAAGCCGCCCGTACCACCACATCATTTTGAGGAAACAGTAGTATTCTAGTTTCTTACTGTGGTCTGTAACATCATTTACATGTAAATGAAACTTTTGTTTTCTCACCATATGCCCTTTAAAAATATGTATTCAGCAAAACACCTTTTTCTTTCTCTCTGCAGCAAATACAACTAATTTCACTTCATGAATTGAGCAAAGTCTCTCTTTATCTTTTCCTAAAAGCACAATTAAAATAAAAAAAAAAACAACGAAAGCTTATTTTTCTTCAAACTCTGGCTACAAAACTTCACAGTAAATACCTTATTCTGGAAGTGTTTCTTAAAAACAGCATTATGTTGAAATCAACAAACATGAAATCTGAAGTTTGGATTAAGAACCAAAACTCCCCAAGACTGGACTGGGTAGCATCCAACTGTTCTGATCACTTTTTAAGGAGTAAGAGAGAGAGGCACAGAGCAGAAAGAAACCCCATGCAATTTAGATTGATAGCATTTATAGAAAACTCAACTACTTGTGATTCTTGGAAGAATTGTGATCATATTTTAGTGTAGGCTAGAACTGTAAATTTCAGGTTATATTTAAAATTCGACATCAAAGGTGGTTCAGATATATGGCTACAGTAAAGATTCATCCCTTCTAAATGTGCCTCCATTGCAACGGTAAGTAAAAAATCATCAGAATTTATGCACAAAGCTATATGAATAATTTTCTTGCTTCAGTCTCCAATTGCCACAACCCTTATCATACAAAAATAAAAAGCTAGCCCAGTTCAGATTAAAAAAAAAAAAAAAAATTCTCACTTCTCTCTTGGCAGAATCTTAACTCAGAGTATGAACTATTCAGAGTTCAGGTAGTATCTACTCCTCCTGCTGACACTACTGGTCTATGTACAAATAACTGACCACAGGGGGCAAGGATCCCCATATCCTGATGGGTTGTGTTCACTCTCAAGCTAAAAAAGCCCCATTCTTCTCCTTGCTCAGTGTCCCAATGACTCTGAAACTATTTCATACAAAACAAAGTCTCTCCAAAACAAGGATTCTAAGGGGAAGTCCCTTTAAGCTTATACACAGACCATTCATCCGAGAGGAGGAGAAACACATGCAAATTCACTGGCTACCTGTTGCAGAATCGTTTATTTGCAAAATGTTTTGGGGGTACTAAACCGGACCTGTTCAGAGGACATATGAAAGAATATGCTTACAAAGATCTTCTCAGCTCGCTCTTATCCATATTGCTTATCACATATACAATTCTGCAAGAAAAGTGGGCATAAAGTAACAATTGGTGTTATAAATTCCCTTATAAGCTCCTGCAAATGTACTGTGGAATATTTCACTAGACACTGAATATCCATAACAGTTATGTGGTAAGACTGAAGAGCAGTTAGATTTTTTTTTAATTGCTCTTTATTGTTAGCGAGGCCAGCAGTTCCCCTCATTAACTGATATAAAAATGAAAATAAGTACAGGAGAACACTGAGTCCTAAACAGACATGTTTAATGTTTTCACTAAAGATAACACCCGTTAGCCTGTTCACAGAATCATATACTTAAACACATGGATTTAAATCTGTTCAGAACTTCCGCAACCCTCTTTGTCTTGCGTACACCTTCACCAATTATTCTTACACAATAAATAATGTATATATGGAGTCCTTCATGTTTTACACCACACTTCATAGGGTAAGAGCCAGTCATAAGACTATGTAGCTCAAACTGTGAAGCTTGCTTCCCCAGGGAGTCTCCAACCTCTTCCAAGGGAGGCATAAACAAACACAGTGATAATGGGGCATGGGGACATTTTCTGTCTTTTTCTTTTTCAGTTAAGACTGGGCAAATATGAAACTATCTGTCCAAGTATTAAATTATTCTATACTGCGTATTGGAGATAATTGTTTTCTGTTTTGCTGAGTCCTAAGTGAAAATGAACCAGAAAGCAAAATAAATTAACAGGCTGCTCCTGGTGTTTCTCAAATCCTAAGAGTAAAGAGAAAAGGCTCTGAGAAATTGGAAGGTGAGTTTTAGAAAGATATGAAGACAACACAAAATTAACATGCTTTCCACCAAACTCTGAAAAGCCAGGAGGAAGGGTCAAAGATAAGCTAAATAATGGAAGAACCAAGAACACGTCTGGAGTGGGTGGATAGCTGCAACATAGAGTCTTGTGTGTTACTGCTTTTAAGTAGGTGAGGAATTTTAGATTGAAGTTGGGGGACAGAAGGCCACTGAAGAGGAAGGAAGAAACCAGCTTCTAGAAAAAAAGAGACCAAGCACAGCCCATGGTCTTCAGACTTTCTGATGTTAAGAATTCATAAACCTCAGAAGAGAAGCAGAAAATAGAGGCTATTGTGGAACACAGCTAGCAGTTCCTTAGCAGGCAGAGAAATAATCCCATTCTGCATCATCTTTCAATGCCATGCAAGGTATTTTATTTTTTACCTGGGCAGTTCTTTGTAGTATGAACTTTGACTACTTCTTTGCCTATACTTCTTTCAAACTCTTACCTTGCAGTAAGAGGAATGCACAACACACTCAGCTGACAGCTAGTGGAAGAAAGAGAATCCAGGAGATAGCGATTCCCCAAATGGGTTCCCTCCAGTGTAGATCAACACAGTCTAATTTGCTGACCTCTTGGTTGCCCTCTACAACTTATTTATCTACTGAGCTTTCCCCTGAGATAAGAGGCGATTTTGATCTTTAGTGTTTCAGGGAAAGAAAATTCCTCATCAACACATATATTGCTTTTTGGTTATGCCTTTACTTAGTATAATTATCCTAAGGATAATAGATTATAGTATACATTGAAAGACAGTATGTAATAAGGAGAGAAATTTCAGAAGCAGACTTGGAAAGCCCTTAAAATCCTGAATGATAAATGGGTACACAAACACCATAGTAGCCCTGCTGTTCTAGGAACACACTTAAAGCTATTACAAAGTTTATATCATGTTTCTGGAACATGGTGTCTGTTACAGTAGGGTTCCCCTCTGTCTCTCTCTCTTTTATACATGAAAAAGATGGTAGCGGTAAGATACTCTATTATTCGTGTTCTAATTTGCCAACAGCAACACACTAACTTTCAAAATCACAGACAAGTAAATCAGTTTTGTCCTGTGTACCTGCATTCCCTTCTCTGCTACACGTGTAAATCTGCAGGAGTTCCACATCCCATGAAGGGCCCTGGAAATTGATACATTTTAACACTAATTTCTCAATCTGTAACTTGACAACATTTAACCAAGTGATGTTTGAATAGGACTAATTTGTACTGCAAACTTCTTTTCAGTTTGGATCACAATCTACGTAAAATTGCAATGCAAAAGGTTTTGTAAGCTCTGTAAGAATTAAACATCAGAAGAATTTCCAAGAGAGCATTTTCATTGTCATGTACTACAAGTACAAAACCTCAGGTGTCACCCAACTGAATCACACAAAGAACTTGTCAGAACAGAGAGCAAAGCCTTCCAGTATCATGCCTCAGACTAAACCACAAGATGATCTTTCTTCCCCTCCCTGCCCCCCCAATGGTACTATATTTAGTCATGTGATAAATAATTTTTTAAAATGACAGATCCAGAATTTCTGGACTGCATGAACTAATATTTTATGAAACCTGAAATTATTGGAAGTAGTTTCCCACAAATACTGTGGGACCTGCAGTTGTACAGACCCTGGGGAAAAAAACCCAAACCCACACCTTATAACCAAGTCACAGTTATTTCCTTCCTCCCTTTCTTCCTTGATATCTAGGTGGAAGGGCTCGGTAGAGGAAAAGGAGCAATCAGTTAAAGCTTTTCTTGGTAAGAAATCCAGAAACCTATTTTCTACCTACATCCTCTGTCATAAATTCCTACCCCAGCTTTGCCTTTAATTCAACAGAAACTAATTTCTCCTTTCCACCTTCACCAGCACATACAGCATGTCCTAACTCCCGTTCCCTGTTATTTCCTTGTTTTCTTCATTCCCTTGCCTGTTCCCTGCCAAGCCTGCCTCTCCTTTACAGAGTGTGCCACGCACAGCGTGAGCTTGCCACTGGGGCTGGAAGCCTTAGCCATTCCTCTCAGACTGAGCACTGGCTAGGGTAGCAGGCTGTGCAGCACCACAGCCAAATTGTAACCAGCGCCTTCCTGCATCTCCTCTGTACTCCTTCCAGTGCTTGACTCGTACACTTTTCTTTTAAGCTGGATGCCATCCAAAATTTTATATGGGCTTACCTCTCACTGAATTCCTTCTCCAGAGCGGATCATCAACCGCTTTTCACCAGTTACAGAAGAAAGAAAAATATGACCTCTTGCACAAATGTTTGAACTGTAAGCTTCCTCACAAATCCTCCTTCCCTTTTACTCCACATCAGCTCGTCTTTGCTCACCTCTCCTTTTCTTTGCCTTCTTTCACGTTTCTGCTATTCATCCCTATGCAATTCTACAACCACTATAATACTGTAGCGTAACGTTAAAACACACATATGACTTGTTGCTAGTGTAGGCCTATTGACTGGGATCATTCTATTCTGCATCCCTCTCTGATTCGTCAGTCATCTTTGGGAGAGGGGTGGGGTGTGCATATTCCAGTCCTTGTCTACCAGCACATAGCTGTCCTCAGTCCTAAGATCACAGTAATCAGATGAAAAGATATTTTCAAGCAAGCAAATTATTAAACCTGTACTGTCTTAGACTATTTATTATGTAGGAAATTGATCAGACTGTTCCATGCTTCATCTAGGACTAATCGCAGCTGAGAAATGCGTAAGCATTCTCGTGATGGGAATGACCCATCTTGGGAAAGTAGCTCCACCTGCTCTTCAGTACATCACTAGAAGACCACAGGTCTAAATCTTGGGGCAAGAATAAGAGCTGCAAGCCTGCATAGGGAAGTTAGCCTTCTGATATGCAGCAACTGTGCCAGCTTTTCAGTATTTGATTTTTCTTTTTTATCCTTAAGATAGCAAAGACTTCGGTCTTCAGTGGCTAATTCTTACATGGGTTTTGGTTACTAGAGTATTTTGACATCAAATCATCAGCAAGTATTCACAGACATTATCAAAACATGAGAAGCCTGAGAGAAAAATAATAGTTTGCTGATAAATTGTCATTTCAGATGATAGCATTAGGTACACTACAGAAACTTAGGGAAAGGCAGTGAAGTTATCACCCGCACGTACAACTATAAAAAAGAACCTCATAATTAACAATATTCATCTATGACTGAAAATTTTGTTTCTGCTGTCACTCAATTACTGATAACCATGGAAATCAGAATCTCTAATATTTCATTAAGTTCTTTATCTGTATGAAATATTATAACATAACTCAATTTTTACATGGCAAGAAGAAATTAAAAAAAAACCCACAGATAAATCAGAAGAGTCTCACACTAATAAAACAGGGTAGCTTTGAAAACATTGCCTATTCGGACCATCAGATGATACTATTTAGGATATATAATACTGAAAGGGCAATCTGATAATCACACTAGAAGCAATTTCAAACCATACTACTGCTGAAAAGTCAATTTAACTTTCCAGCTTTATAAGACTTTGTTATTGCTATTGTTAATTATTTCTCATTTAATGGGAAATTGGCAACAAGGTCCCCAACTGTCATTTTAAATCTGCAATAATATCATGTGAAGCTTTTCGTCCTTATTCCCAAGTCCTGGATTATCAGAGCTAAATGGCAGCTCCAGCATTACAAAAGCTCAGGGGCAGGTACTGTTACACAAATTGCCAATTCAATTAACAGTGTGTAAATGCTCCACTGGCAGGCTGAGGGAAGGACAGCCATTTTGGCAAGTGTCATTCCTAATTTATCAAACTGTCAAACCTTCCACTCAGGTGCCTGCGGTCACTGTCTGCCTCTTAATGCTAAGTTGTAAAGCTGCAGGAACCATTCCTGTAGCTTGACAAGGCACAATACTCAAAACTGATTTTAAAATCAAATGTACAGTTGTCTTAATTATTCTCAGTATAAATGATGTTTTAATTACAAAATCAGAGTGGGAATATTCAATCAAGATCCAAGATTACATGTATATACAAGGAGGTGGGTGTATCAAAGCCCGATGCCTAGCCTGTTTTCAGAGGCAGCTATTCAGTTTTTCTTAATTCAATACAGGTTGTGATCACCTACCTCTCTTGGCTACTGTCCTTTAGCGTCTTTACTCTGACTCAGCTCTTGGTTCTTACCAAACCACTGTGTCTGTGTTAACACCTTCCAGGGGAAAACCCCCGTGGCAGGACACTGCATCAACGGATTGGTCTCATCCCCACAAGCCTTGCCCTCCTTCCTCCCTCTGACATGCCCAGTCTCTTCACTTTGCAATTTTTTAAAAGTCTTTTTGGAAATAAAAACAGGTGATGAGGCTCTTCTGTAGAAAAGAAAAGCTAAATAACTTCACATCTGAAGGCTTTCCCTCATTCTTTTTTCCTTGAGTTTTTTTCCCCATGCCGACAGAACCGGCATACAGAAACTACTGCATATGCAGATCAGAGCCCCTACAGTGAATACATGTACTGTGCGGTACGCTGGTGCCTGCAGGACAGTGCTGCAACAGTACTCCCATTATGTATTTTGGGGGGATGTTACATCAGTGCATCTGTAAATGTTTGCTTTGGGGTTGAATACTTGCTGAGTGCGAGCTGCAGAGTGTTTCACTTAAATCAAGTTTAAATTGATCTGACCATTTTAAAGCAAAGAAAATGAAAGTAGAAAATAAAATACAGAAAATTGTCCTTTCAGTGTCTTGGGTGACTCCTATTAGTAAAAATGAACAAAATTCATGGCACAATAACAGCAAAGAAAGCTCAGATTGGATAAGATGAATGTGTTCTATAATCCATCTGTGGACATCATGGAGATGCTCCAGAGAAAGAGAAGAAATCCAAGATTAAGTAGTTATGTGGTATATAACACCAGCTATAGTTTTCTATTTACACTAATTAAGTTCTTAAGTGAAACCCTGTATGGATGTGCATCTTCCAAAGTGATAATTTTTTTTTGCCTGTTAGCTCATTTGATTGTAGGTATTATTATCACAGCATTAGGAACCCAAATACTTTTATTATGTAAGACAGTTGTAGCCTTAGACTCAACACTATAATTTCACCACAAATTCCTAAGGCTAACCGTGCATTTTGTGAAGGATGTAATGTATCCAGATAGTAATGCAATTCAATTGTTCTACCACATTTTAGAATGTGGATTAATTCTTCTTAGAATTAAGAAATAATTCTTACAATGCCTTCAACAGTGTTGTGGTTTAACCCCAGCCAGCAGCTAAGCTTGCTCATTCCCCCGTGGTGGGATGGGGGAGAGAATCAGAAGAGCAAAATGAGAAAACTCATGGGTTGAGATAAAGACAGTTTAACAGGTAAAGCAAAAGCCATGCATGCAAGCAAAGCAAAACAAAGAATTCATTCACTGCTTCCATTGGCAGGCAGATGTTCAGCCATCTCCAGGAAAGCAGGGCTCCATCACACATAATGGTTACTTGGGAAGACATATGCCATCACTCTGAATGTCCCCCCCTTCCCCCTTCTGCCCCCAGCTTTATATGCTGAGCATGATGTCATATGGTCAGGAATATCCCTTTGGTCAGTTGGGGTCAGCTGTCCCAGCTGTGTCTCCTCCCAGCTTCTTGTGCCCCCCCAGCCTCCTCGCTGGTGGGGTGGGGTGAGGAGCAGAAAAGTCCTTGACCCTGTGCCAGCACTACTCAGCCGTAACTAGTGTCCCTGTATTATCAACACTGTTTTCAGCACAAACCCAAAACATAGCCCCATACTTGCTACTGTGAAGAAAATTAACCCAGAAAAAACCAGCACAAACAGGCACTCAATTTAGCATTTCACAATATTGGTTTTTTCATCCACATGATGATAAGTGTAAATGAAGACAGTGCTCTGGAGCACAGGACTACTAGGAGTGAAATGTTGCTATGTTGAAATAAGAAAAAGGAATTCCATACTTTGGTACAAACCAACTATTTGAATTGAATTTGACTTCTAAAGCTTTTAAGGATTGACCCTAAATCAAGCCGAAATTGTTTATAAAGCTCTGCTAAATACCTAAGACTGTGGACTTCATCCAATGCCCCATGAAATCATTTTGACCATCTCAAATCCTTTACTTGTCTTACTGCAGCCATATCTCTAACTGGTTCCAATGCATGTGCAGCAAGCATTTGAGAGTCACGAGGTAGATTGCTTCCGTTATTTAAATCACTTTGCATAATTTCACAAGAGCACACAATTAGACCAGATTTTTAGAGTGAATTAGGGGACTAAAAATAGAGAACAGGATTCCAACAAAGTTTCAAAAACACATGGACGCTTTGAAAATCCTAACAGGCACTAACTTTTGATGCTCTTATTCGTGAAAATATCCGCACAGATCTGACTTTCCTCCATAGCAAGTTGTCTCTAGCCAATATTATTATTGTTACACTATTTACCTTTCTGCTAGTGCTTTTGTTTAACTCTTTTGGTGTAACACTTCATTCAGTCTGACAGCATGCATACTTCTTTTGAACTTGAAAGTGTGAGAAAGAATCAGCAGTAAAAATTAAAATACCTAAAATCGGCAAAATAAAACAGATGCTCCTAGGGCTATATGTTGGAAACTTTATTAGCTCTATAGATTTTGAATAAGAGTTCAGGAAATTACATGTGATAGTTGAGGGGGACAGGATGCAGTATTGCACAAGAAGCATCAAGTGTGACTCAAAGAAATACTCAAGCAAATAAAATATTATTAGATCACAGATAATAGAGATACTGAGTTCCAGACTGAAATCCATGATAGCTATTTCAGTTTACAAGAACTGAAAAATGTCTGAATGCAGAAGGCCTTCTTATCAGAAAGACAAAAAAAGCTGAACTGTTTTTTTAAAACTGAAACATTTTTCTAGTCCTCTATAATTCCTAACCCTGTAGGCCAAAACAAACAGCCTATGAAGCATAAGTAATTCCAAGCAGTTAATTAAAAGTAAAACTATATGAAAAAAACCTGTTAATAAATAGTTTTGTATCTATGAGATTATTCCAACTGAATTTTACTCCCAGAACATCAATTTAGCCAGTGCTGTGATTCAATAAACCAGTGTGCTAGGGCATTAGTTTGAACTGTGCAATAAGTTGAATAACAATCTGTAGTATAATCAGGGGATTCAAATGTTAGGTTGTTTCTGGATCTGAATTTCTTCACTCAAGAATATTTTGCAGTAGATGAGAATGAGTGCTTTGAGAGATAAATCTGATAGAGATAATAATTCATATGTATTTAATCTGATCTCTATGCATTACAAGACTTTACTACTGCATCAAGACCAGCCTTTATAAGAAAACAATTCACTGTACCGAAAAGCATCTCAGCCACTGTGGAACAATATGAACTTCCACATAGAGAAATGCCAGTCAAGGGTGTGGAAACTGTAGGAGCTGTGAGATTCCAGATGTAATATAATGACACTTTGGAAACAGACGTTCAACAGCAATTGTTATCTAAGGACCACATTGTTTATATTACCAACTAGCGCCAAACAACCCTAATCCAGCCAGCATATTTACATGGCAGCTCTATACTGATGAGTTAGCCAAGGTAGTTTCTGAGGTTTGAGAGCAGTCTAACCAAGGACTGCTGAGGAGCTCACTGTACACTCATGTCCAGAAGCAAGCTGAAAGTCCAACGCAGACATACTCTCTGCCTCTTTCCCTAGAGTCTGTGTAGGTGCACAAAGGAAAAGCAGCTGAAAGAAACTCGATGGGAGATCTCGAGACACCTAAGGAAGTTCAAACCCAATACTGTTCAAACAATAAAACTTTGGCCCGGTATTAGCTTCAGAGTGGTAGTCGCCACAAAGTATACAAAGATAAGGCAAAGAGTACACTCACAACCTCTGTGTGAGAGCAACAAATTTAACTAGATATTTCAATGCAAGTTTTCTTTAAAGACTGCTGGCCCTCCTGGTACACCCTCAGGAAGAACTGTGACCAAATTAACATGAATACCTAGATAGCAGTGTCTAAGAAACTGAACTTGATGCATGCAGGTTCTCTCAAAATACGCCTTGCATTTGTGGCAACTTTGGGACTAGCATGGTAGAACAGAACACCCACCTCGGTATCCTGGATCCCATCTTCAGGCAACTCAAGATCATTCAGCTATAAAATTTCCAGAGTAGGGAATGGTGAGTAATCCTCCCAACATAACACTCCACATTGTCCTAGCTTCTAGTTAGAAATTGGCTTAGGCTTTAAATCACTGACATTAAAATTCCCACCCCGCAATTTTGGAAATAATTAACGATACCTATGTATTGGTTCTTAGTAATTGGCTTTTAGCATGGGAAACTTTTAATATATTTTGTGATAGAAGTGCAAAAAAAAAATAAAAAATCCATGGCTGTGTTACTTAGCACGTTTGTTCAACGCCTGAACTAAATGAAAATTTTACTGAATGCGTTTCTCAATTTTTCCTGTGGAGCAATCATTCAGAGGGCTAAGCACACAATACATTTGGAAAAATTATGGGGAAAACAGAGGCACTAGGCAATAAGATCCAATGTTCCTCAGCTCTCCTGTCTTCTTTTCTATGACACATATACCACTGTCATCACTTTAAAACTGCTGAAAAAGGAGGCCTCACCATCCTGCCCACTCCTGCACTCTGCTTCTGCCTTCTACCTTGTGCCAGTGAGTGCACATCTGTGCGGTAAGCCATGCTGGGGGACTACGGGGGCAGGAATCATTTCTCTGGGTAAGTCTTCAGCTGAACAGGTTAGCTGATCTCCCAACTGTGCCACCACACATGCATGCTGGCACAAGGGCGGCAGAAATATGTAACCAGGAACAAAGTGGAGAACAAGATCACAAGACGCAGCTTCAGTCAGTGGGATTTGGGTCTTCAGCTAAGAGCTCCCAGTGTCACTGTCCCAGAGCTATCTGGAGATCTCAGAAATCCTCCACTCAGAAATGAGAAAGTAGTAAATATTCCAATATTTTTCAGTGGCGGGCAAAAATAAAGGACCTTGGAATGGTTTTCATTATATTCAGAGACATGTGAAGAGCCTACTGAATCACATCCAGAAGCAGTCTCTCTCCAAGTTACGTGACTTTTACTAGAATAAAATTCCATATTCCTGCTGCTTAAATTTTACAACCAACCCCACTGATTTGTCATATTTAGATGAGCAGAAGATTTTTCCAGTCTCACTGCTATCTTCTCTGCTTTTTCAGGTCCTATATAACCTATATCCATGCACAGCTCTATATCTTGTCTCCAGTGACAGTTATATGGAGAAGAGCTATAAAATCCTACTACGATTTCTAAAATACACAGAACTGTGTGAAATCTGTGTGATGTCTATAGGCATCTAACGTATTCTCAGGTGGGGTGAGGAAGCTATGGGTTTCACTCCATCCATTTCTGCAGAGGTTTGTGCTCAAAGCAGTCTGTAGGATTCACTCTGTCAGCGTCCATGAAACTGTCCTCTACTCATTTCCTCTCATGCATTGGAAAACAGAAGTTTGGCCAAGGATTAGGATCAACCTGGTCCCAGACTTCTTATTTTTGTTCAAATGTATGCTCAATTTCAAATGGAACTGTGGTTATTCCTCTGCCAAAACAAGAACAGCAACAATAAACTATTTGGGCAGAATCATTTGTGGCACCACTGAAAAGGTATCTAACAGTTCTAACCTCCTTTTGGCTTTGACAATAAGTGAAATTAATAATCATGATGCAAGATTTGGCTGGGCTCTGCCTCCAATTTTAATATAGCAAAGTGGCAGCATTTGCCCATATGGAGCATAAGAGAAGCCAGTACATAAAACATCGTTAACACTTCTTGCTCTTTCTGCACCATCTCTGCTTCTAATCCAAAAGA
Organism: Gorsachius magnificus; assembly: GCA_034008185.1. Taxonomy (NCBI): domain Eukaryota; kingdom Metazoa; phylum Chordata; class Aves; order Pelecaniformes; family Ardeidae; genus Gorsachius; species Gorsachius magnificus. Next base: position 41,138,907 of record CM067086.1, on the reverse strand, counting down.
CATCACTTCTCCATTCCTACATCATGACAAAAGCTTAAGTAGGCAGAGAAGAGAAATGTACTAAAAACCATTGCCAAGAATCAACCCAACTAAAGTTTAGCATGTTTCTCCTAATCTTTGCTTTCCTGTAACCCATCTGCAGTTTCTCCATGTTATCCCAGCCCATGATTCTTTGAAGCTGCTCTGAAATGGCAATGGCACCTCAGTGTTTTCAACGTCTTAAACACAAGTGCATTTGAAAAAAGGAAGTAACACTCAAAATGCATTTAAAATTTATCCAGGTAATTTGTAGGAAAGTGCAAATGGCAATCAGGTAGTTGGTTCAAACATCTGATCAAATACATACTTTACAACAGAGGCATGAATTAGACAGACAGCATGGACATCCCAAAAGAATTGGCTTAATGCAAACCAGATAGAGTCTTGTCTCACAAGACACGAGTTTCAAGCAGTGCCATCTTAGCTGCCTGCATGTCTCACTGACTCACTCCTTCCACTGGCTTCAGTATCAATTTTCTTAGAGCAGTGGTGCTGTACTGTTATGCATCCAATTCAGATTCACCCCACAGTCGTGATATACGCTATACCTAAACCATAGCCCGGAGTGCCTCAGTCACCTCCCAGAAGCACAGTCCCCTCCCCTCCCTTTTCATGCTGCTGGGAGAAGTTTGCAACAATTTCTAGTGGGTGCTGCAAGCTCTTTGTAGTCAACCAGCTTGGCTGTCCAGCATAGAGGAAAGCAGGCTAATCTTTGTACCACCTACCCCCTTCTTGCTTCTGTAAGCAACATCTCTAAACCAGTCCTTTACGTATAAAAAAAAATCTTTAAATTACATTTAGCTGTGGCAAGGAAAGCAAAAGTTATTGTTTTCATACTGGCCTGAATATACTAATGCTAGTCACAACCTAGCCATGAAAGAACAAATTACAGTAACAGATGTCCATATATCACTAAGGTGACTTCCCTCCCTATTTTTATTTTTTATCAAAAATGGTGAGTCTGAAAAGTCAAAACAAAATAAAAAAAAAAAAAACCTGCAGCATCTGTCTCAGCAGAGTTCAAGCTGGCTGACAGTTCCTTACACTGAGAAGCTGAGAATAATGCTATAATTAAAATTTCATGAACAAGACAAAAATCTATTTTGTTTGGGAGAACTGTTATGAAAGTATACAGAGAAAAACTGAATATGGTAATTTTAGTTTATCCCTGGCCCTGAGTTTAATGATTAAACTTAAGAATCCTGAACAAAATTATTGTTAGCAACACCTCATAACTTAATTAATTATAAGTGTCATCTCTGCTAGGCACGGAAGCAGGTCTTAACCAGTCCAAGTGAATGTGTGGCTATTGGCACAACACCACTCTGAGTTCTCATTTGTTTGATGACTGAGGATTAATTCTTCCTGTCCTTATCACAGAATTTAAACTTGACCCAATTAATTTTCAACCTGGAAAGGAGTAAGCAGGAAAAAGTGAATAATTGTTCTCAAGACAAAGGAAAAAGGCAACAATGGCACAGAGGTATCTTACCAGCACCTGTGTTACTTTCTTTCTCCTATTTTTTTTTTTCTTCTATAACATGCATTGCTTTTTACTGAATTTCAGTCAACTCCATGGGAGACAACACCATCCGTCTTATTTCATCTTTTAACAAGGACTTGATGAGGTGACACAGGACTGATTCTTAAAAACACATTACCTGTTATGTGAGGCATTGTGTGACAGGGAGAACTATCTTTGTGACAGGCACCTGACAGCAGATTTGTTGATTTCATGGTCACTTCATTTAAAGTAACAACAGGGTGAAATATGCCATCTGATAATCTGTTTGAATGTTGACTGTGAAAAGCACTTAACATTTCTGCCAGCTACTACTACTACTACAGAATCTGTTCTTCAATATGTGCAGTTTTACCAGCCTCTTTAATAATTATAAGTCAGAAACTCTTATCCTAGATTAAAGGAGGGGGCGGGGGGGAAGAACTTTAAAAAAGTCACCTTAGATGATTGACATTGCATTCTGAAAATAAGAAGATCCAAAATTTAGGGCATGTCACACAGTGAGCCTATTGCCTGCAAGACAACCAGCTGTTTGCTATTTGAGGACAACTGCTGCACTTGCGTTGCATAGGTGATTTTAGGGCAGATACATAGCCTTTCGCGGCCAGTTTCCTTCCATGCAAAAGTTTTATCCAGATCCGTAAGATCAAACTTCTTCCTGCTTAATTTTCCCTAATGGGTAGTGATAGCAAAATTATAAGAAAGGAATGACTCGTTTCAGGAAGGACTTACAGTGAATTCTGATGTTACAGTTCAGGATGAAATTTTTTAGTTAAGAAGCTGATACTATACGTGCACAAACCTATGTATCAGCATAACAGCAATGCCCAAAATTAAAATACACAGAGCTTATAAACACAAGCAACCAGGATAATACAAAACCTCTAATCCACTGTCTAGTGGCTGAATGGGTAAAACTCTTGTTTGTTTTCAAACAAGTCTGGGATAGGCACCCTAGATATCTCTAGATTAATCTGGCAGCACTGGAAGTTAAGTCAAAATCTGTCCTTAAACAGAGCCATCGCCATATAAAAATGCATGGCATGCACAAATTATAAACCCTTAATTCAAGTAGGGCGAAATGAGACAAATTCTAACAAATCAGCGCTGTACCCCTATCATAATTAACACGTACTTGCACATCGAACTATCTTGTTGATTTATGCTAACCTCCATGAAACCTGATGAAGAAATACCTTGAATCGACATGATTTAAGCATTTTAAAACCACATTAAATATGAACCAGAAGCAGGCTGGTTAAAATTTACACTTTCTCTGAAAGATTTTTGACACATTCAGTGCTTGTGAAAGCTGAGGGGATGACGGCCCTAGTCAAATACAGTTGAGTGAGCAGACTGCAAGCATCCCACATTCCACCTCCAGTGCAGTTCAACCGTGACGTGGAGGGACCTGCCTTCTCTTTTACTTCCCTCCCCACACACACTTTTATTTACTGTCTCTAAATATTTTATTAATTAATTCCGGTTGTTGCTTGTTGGGGTTTTTTTTTAGTACTCTTAATATTTTCCTACTTGGTTTAACTTAAATTCACCTAGTCTTTCTATTTAGAAACAAAAATTCTGACAAGTTGACAGATAGTCTAAGACTATAGCAAGCATCTTATTCCTAATCTATGAAGATGTTCTCAGAATCATTTAATGTGGATTTGTTTATCTTTAAATCTTCTTTACTCAGGAAATAACCTCAGGGGTTCAGGTGCCCATCTCCTGGGATCACATCAATGGCAGCAGAAGCATGTATTTGAAAACTTCAGCCTGGATTATGAATATTGTTTTTATAATCAGAACATTCAGCATGTTCTTTTATGGCACTGCCGACTCCAGTATTTCCTGCTAAACTTCAGCTACATTAGAAGCAACAACCTACAGTTATTTTGTTAAAATAGCTACTGTCAACTTGAAATCTAGTCAATTAAAAACAAAACAAAAAGCAAAAGAAAAACAAACAAAAAAGCACTGTCAGGTGCTAAATCAACCCCTGAGCCCCACTTGCCAATTTCTGTGGTTCTAAAACCATATGCTCCTATTTTAAGAATGGCTTCTCTCTTTCCTGCCTCTGTGCAAAAGCCTTGCAGAAACAAACAAAAAGCGAGGCAAAGAGAAAGCTATCTGAGCAGAAATAGCTTTCAAAAGTGCCTAGGAGAAAAGTAAAGAAACCGGGGAGACAGCGTAAAAGGAAAAAAATGGCTTATTTCTTAATCTATTTCACTTTGAGTTCTCTCTGGAATTACATAAAACTCCACTGGAGAAAAAAAAAACATTTATGGGGAAAAATCTGGTTTCAGAGGTCTACTGTGCCCCTTTACACAGCCATCAGCTTTGAAGCATGGAATAAAAACCCCTGTGGCCCCAATCTTGGGGTACGTTGAGCCTGCTTTGAGTTGCATCATGCAAACATTCTGGGCATGAAGCCAGCGTCACTGGCCAAGTGAGGTCACTCACGTGCACGGGGATCTTCCGGTGGCACAGAGCCAGCCTCTGCTGCTCCTGCCATACCACCCCCCTTCCTCAGCCTCCTTTGAGGAGACCCAGACAGGTCTGCCCCAAACGGCCCCAAATCCTCGCTTGATGCAACACTCTGGGCAATTTCAAGAGCCACAGCAGCATCGCTGCGCACGTACGTCTCCCACCCCCAAAGCGTGCTGTTTCTCAGCTGCTGTGGAAAGTCTAGACTAAATTAACTTGACTGACCAAATTGGAATTGCAGTCCTTGTCGAACTCAGTGGGAAAATATGCAAACTATGTTTACAGCCTTGTTAAGCATAAAGCCATTAAAAGTCATATACCCAACAGGCTTCCCAACAAGGACAAGGAAAAGCAGCCACCTTTATGAAATACCGTGAGCTCTCTGCATTACCTTCCCTGATGTTAAAGTCTTGGTATGAAGTCTCCTTCTATCAGAAGGAACAACATTTGGCTTTATATTACCAAGTTGTAGAATTCATCGCTTTCATCTCTCTGCCATCTGCAGGATATTGAAAATGAAATGAAAACAGAAAAGGATTTTTAACATGAGGGGAACACCTGATGTATGAAGTTATTCAAGCCCCAGGAATGTGTGGTATTGCACATTCTCACTGTCACAGCCTTTGTTGAAAAGGATTTCCCTGACCTTTTCTCTAACCAGCAAACAAATAAGCCCTATCTCTCAGCAGGAGAGAGCCACTGCTCCATTAGATCATTAAACAGTTCTATTCAGACTATCCCAGTCTCCTGTCCTTGGCCCTGAAGAAAGAGCTGGCACCGGTCCAATCAGTCAGATAGAAGGAAGGCAAATGTGCTTTCGTACAGTACAGCTTGAAATGTCACAGCAGGATGAAAGTCGTGGAACAGACAGCAGTGAGGAAAAGATGTGGTGCTACATGAGGGGTAGTGTTCCAACAAGGAAAGGCTGGTGTTTCAGTCTGCCAAACAACGTAATGACTCATCCAGGCAGAAAAATATTACCACCATGGGAATATTTGGAACGTCTCAGTCTGAGAGTAATTAGGGACTAAACTACACCGGCATGCTTCAGTGATGAAATGAGAAAATAAGCAATACCTCTGTCAAGTTCTGATTGGTGAGTATTAAATGAATATGGGCTTCTATCATATCTGACCACAAACTAGTAACTTGCAGCAGATTGTCAGAACGGAGAAATATTTCCACTTTCTCATAAAATATGACAGCACAAAAAAACCTGGTGAAGTGAAAAATGTTACAGTTGGCAGTAAGAATTTTAAGGAAAATCATTACCATGATTATATAATTTAATCCTTGTAACAGGCATTTGCACGTAGCGTTTTCAACCTCTAATTACTCTGTCTGCAACGGAATAAAAAAGGGTAAGAAGAGCATGGGCAAAAGCAGCAAATGCTGACAGTTTCATTTTATTAATAACTACTGTATACAAATCACTAAATGAAAAGCACAAATGTTTAATGGATATAGGTAATGGAATTATTGTGCTACTTATCGGTTGTAAAAATGTAAATACTTTGGCAAGAAGGACAAATGTTAATTTTTATTCTTTTGTATTTCCAACTTGTGCAAAATTTGTATTCATTAAGCAATGCAAAAGGCCTTTTTTTCTTTATAATTGTAAAGTGACATTATAATTAAATTGTATAACCTCAGCAGCATCTGCAATTTAAAGGATCACTTACAAGCTGGCCGGACAAAGTGCAGCACATTAAGCCACAAAACTGAGTTACACATCAATAACCCTTCATTCCAGTGGCTGGGTCAGAACCTCGGCAACATGAAAAAAAAAATAGATTATTCAGAGTAAAAAGGTTTAGAAGGTCAGAAGCAAAACCGTTTACAAGATCAAAATTCCCGGGATTCTTTAAGACTGCATACACCAAAACCTCCCCTGACACCTGTTTGACTTCTTTTGGCAGGATGGACACTTGTAGTTCAGCTGAACTAAATGCAGCTCCCCATATTAAAAGGAAGGGCAAACACAAATTACCTCTCTGCACAATACGAACAACCCCCATTAGACTAGCTTAATAAACTCTAATAGATGTATAGCTTAATACAATATTCAGCTATTGACATAAACATAAATATAAATTTCAAAGAAAATAACCTACTTTAGTAAAACTACCTGTGCAATAAAAATTAATGAACTCCAAATGATTCTGCACATCTCCACCAAATTGCATTTTCAGGCTCACATCTTCAGGACATGCTGGGTGGTTTGATGCATTCCCACAATTCATCTTCCTGCTAAGCCAATTTTAATTTAAATGCAATTAAAGGCTCAAAATGAACATTATGTATTAGATAAAGCCTTGAATCTGCAGACTATCATAAATATGATTTTCAGAAAAATTAATTACAAGCCATTAGGGTACAAGTCATCTTACTGCAAATGTTGAGTTAAACTGCAGAATCAGTTTGTTCCTTCCATTAAATGTTAAATACTGATTTTAAGCGTTGCTCCAAGTTAATAGCAGAAGGTCAGCATAAAAGAAAAAATGTTTCTGAAATAATCCTCAGAGACTCTGGAGACTTATCAATCCACGTTAATTGAAAAAAAAGTATTCTCTCTAAATGCTTTGAAACAATGAGCTTTTCATCCACTTTTGGTCAACTTAAAATACCAATAAAACTGCACATTCTCCTTGTGCTCTGCCTATAACACAGATTTCTGCAGAAGACAGAGTTGGTGCCTAACCGCTTCAAATGAGAAATCACTATATGTCGTCAGATGTTTCTAACCAGCAGTTGGTAGACACCCACAAACCACACCAAAAATATCTGCATAAGGCACATTGTAGACCTGAGATAGGAACTTCAAGAAAGTCAATGAAGAGCTTCTTTTTGCCGTCACTTGCTGTGAGGGGGAGCCTGAGGATTCAGTACAATCCCAGCATTCAAGCAGCAGCTGTGGAAAACGCTATGATTTCTGACTTTGAGATATACTGAAGTTACAGCTTCAACTTTTTAGATATTCCTAGATGATGACTCGTGCCTGCAACTCCCAGAAACCATGATCAGAGGTATACATACAACATGTAAGAGTTTCAAAATTATAGGAAACAGAAATTGTATATTGCATATCATATATTGCAAAAAGTGCATTTAGCACTGTACAGAGACCAAGATATGAGTATACCCCTCAGAACTAATAGCAGTTTTCCCAAATTCACAACTTCTGAATCTCACTGCTAGCTGTGTTCTTTTACACCATCCCATACTACTAAATTCTTCCCACCAATATTACCCACAATAGATGCAAAGGAAAACCGTGCTTAATTCCTGTCTCCCAAACTGACATATTTTATACACAATATGTCAAAACTATGCATTTTTCATTAACTTCTGTTCTATCATTAAACAGAAAAGCAATGGCACGGCTGGTGAAATTCAGCCATTAATCTCATAATAATTGCTTATAAATGTTCATGCTACACGGAAGAGCTGAATGCATCGCATGCAGTTGAGGGGGTCAAGGTAACTTTATAAAATAAATCTTTATTAAATCACAGCTTTCTTTTCTGACATTATTCAATTTAGGCACGAATGCTGAAACTCACACCTTCATCTTCTGCACACTTGATTCAACTTAGTTTTATCTGCTTGAATATCAAACGTTTCAATATCCACCTCTATATCCAGGCCCTCCTCCAGCTGCTAACTACTCCAGCCCTCCAGGGGACTGCATGTGTTTGCTTCAATCCATTTATTGTCTTTTGCTTGTCTACCTCTATCCCTAGACACTAATGTACTCACTTCTGGATATTAGTAGATAACCTCTGTGCAGTGGGAGTTTAATGAAATATCTGGCCATCAAGCAGGACGAATGTTATTTTGGCAATTGAACTTCATAATTTAAGGGCATTAGTATGAGATCCTCTAATTTCAAGGAAAGTGGAAAGGTGTTACATTCTGCAGATATTATTAAAATGCTTTGCATGCTTGTGGATCCATAAACAGTTACACTTTGAAGAAAGCAAAACTTCTATGAAATAAAATTTATTATATGCCTTGACAGTTTAAAAAAATCAGGGTGATGATTAAGTCCAATGAACAGAAGACAGTTAACTATTTCCCCAATGAGCTTGTTGCACAGCTCTACTTCTCACTGGCATACAGTTTTTCTATAGCTGATAAGGTATGATACATTTACAGACACCCAACAGGATCCTTTTCATGATGTGGGTTTCTGACTCAACAGAGAAGAACAGAGACACACTTAAAAATGACACCCACATACAGCTGGAAAGAGCATAAAAGCTCTTAGTCAAAGCCACCATGCTGTGGCATCTCTCTATGTGGCAAAGAAATAAGCCACAAATATAAAGTTGACATGTACCTAGCACCTCAGTCCCTAGAATTCTCGTAACTGGGAAAACTCTCAAAATATTATTTCTCAAGGGATATCTTACATTTTTAATATTTTTATGTACACCATCCTGAACACCTAACTAATGCTCAGAGTTTTATTCCTGAACCTTTTATCACATGGGACTTTAAAAACAAGAGATTCAGAAGGCTGATCAGGGTCCACTAACATCATTGGGGGTTTTCCCATTGACTTCAGTGTATTGGCCATCAGTTTGTTAGTAAAGACAACCTGAGAATATTAGTCTGAATACATCATCTAAAACACAGAACAGATCCACACCATGCACTCCTCTTTACCCTTTCAATTATCTGGATGCAATTCCTGCATGTTAGCAAGGTTTAGAAGGTCACAAGCAAAACCGCTTACAAGGTCTAAATTGCCAGGGCTCCTTAGGACTGCGTATGTTGAAACCTGCAATAACGCATTTAGCTTCCTTCAGCAGGACAGACACCTGTAGTTGGGTTGAACTGACTGCAATTCCCCAAGTTAAAAGGAAGGGCAAACACAAATTACCTTTCTGCACAACGCGAACAACCCCCACCAGGCTAGGTTAACAAACGTTAATGGCACACTCTCTGGGGACAGGGGCTAGTCCTTTTCACTGCAAAGCTTGTAACTCAAAGTCTGGAAGCGTGGTATCTATCACTGGTGATAGAATACACTGTAAGGCAAATACAAGGGGGAAAAAGAGAGGAGGAGATTACCGCATTCACCAGTGAGATGCCTCTAACTCTGCAAGATGAATGCGTAGCAACACTATGGAGGAAGTAAGACAACACTCCAGATCTAGTACAGTGAATAAAATAGAGATACAATGAGCTGTTGTCCGGATTTTCAAACACAATCCCCTTTCACTCTCTCAAGCTTACTGCTGTTTGGCATTAGATTTTTCATTTCCAAATAACTCAGCAACTAAACAGGTGGAAAAAGTCAAACTCTGCCAAGCTTGGCTGCCCAGGAAGCTGTTGAAACCATGAGGTTCCCATTCAGAACAAGGTCTTTGTGACAGCATGAGCTCACTCTGAATAGCTGTGTGTTCAGCGATGTGCATGTTAATGAAAGCGTTGTTCATTGTTATCACAGAATGTTATTCAGGGTTTCACACAAACATTAATAAAGGTATTTTTTACATTTTTTTCACTGCAAATTTGAAACACAAGTTGCTTTTATATTTGCCTCAACCTGGTCACTGCTTCTTACCAGCTCTTAGGAAAGTGGTCCAAGGCTAATTCTCTGGGCATTCCAAATTCCTATTTTTATTTGCTATTTTCAGTGTATTAATCAATTTCTACTTCCATTGTACTCTGAATTCAAAACTCAACCCCTTTTATCCACAGGCTCCTGTCAAATTCCAGCCTCACATTTTTAAACTTCAGATCCACCCCATTTTTTCAGCAGTTCTCACTCACAAATGAAATTATCTTCCTTCCCCCTGAACTTCATCATCTTTACCTTCCTTAGATATTATTGATGAACATTGCTTAATATCAATCTTTCCTAAAAAAAACTTACCCTAAGCTTAATAAGTCTGTACTTATCCATAAACATTACATGCACACATGCTCAAAATGAGCCCGGCCTTCTAAAAGGCCAAGATGTTCTCCAGAACCACCGTAGTTCTCATGAAATTCTGTAGTCCCGAGATTAGATATGGCACTGAAGTTTCCTAACTCTACTACTACAAGCAGCAGGAGCTCACCTCCAAATCAGTGAGAAGTTTCTCACCAGAATAATGCGTAATGTTTGAGCAAAGTATACATACACTGGATGCTTAAACAAAAGTATTGCAGAGGCAGCTCTGCCAGAATAGTGAATGGGTTTGAAACAGTTGTAGCTTTACTGGATATTGAGGACTAGAGTTAGTTGCAATAGTTTCTTAAAGTTTCTCACAGTACAAGTGTGTAAATTTCAGGCTTGAAAAAATAAAACCATTTTGGAAAATGCTAGAAGATGTGCAGTATTGCTTTCTATGTTTAGGTAGGCACATGCCTTTTTGTGGGGTTCTGTGCAGCTGATTTTTTTTAATCTTCTATAGAAATATGTGTTTCTTGCCTTTTGTGAGCATCTATATGGAACTATTTCAGTAGGTTCATAAAACTAAGTAAAAAAAATAAATTTATCCCAAGGTGCTGTAAGTAGACATACAAAGTCTCAAAACATAAAAAAATGAGCACGGAATAGGTCCTGTTAACCATTCTGTAGGTGTAAGTCAAGGTCCACAAAGGCACCTGTTACTTAGCTCATGCATCTGCCAAAACACCTTTAAAACTAAAACCTTTCTGAACACCTCCCGAGCATGGCCTGAAGCCACTCAGCTGTGTCAGGGCTATTCTGGGATGTTTTACAGGACTGTTTTCCTTTCATCAGGGGACTGTTGGTATCATTCCCACACACATACATATGTTTGCCTACTCACAAGATAGCTTAAAACCAGTATTTCATAATGGGACACACTGAACGAAAAAACTGAAAAAGATGAAGCAATCATTTTCTGCTGAGCTCTTTTGTTGCTAGGATTCCAGATGGCTTCTGTTTAGCAAACAGGTTAAATAACACGAATCATTTTTATTTGATTAAAATTTGTAATATTTCTACACCCAGAAAGGTCCCATTTACTATTTAAAATGAAAGATCTTTCTGGTTTTAAAACGTATGCATTATACTTCTCTACTAATGCTACATAAAGGGTGGTGTTGTGGAGCTAGCCTACTTCCTTTCAGGAACAGTTCAGCTCAGTAACTTTTCTGTATTGTCAAAAGAATTTCCATTTGTGGGATACTGATACACTGGTAAAAACCACTATTTCCCTTCCCAACACTGTAAATATCCCATGGACTGTTCAGAGGAATATCCAAGGAAAAATATGAGAGAGAGTCTCCAGCAGAGTTTATCACTCAGGAGAGGTAATTCTGATATGGGAACAGAAAATACAATGCATTGCTGATGTTAGTAACAACTATGGAGAATAGCGTTGAGGAAAGAAAATATTGGAAAATAATATTAACAAAATCATGTAACTTCTAGTACTACAAATCAAAGATGTCCTCACTCAGCAGTGGTTAACATGCAACACCAGTGATCCATTCAGCCTCTACCTTAGAAGTTAATTTCATCCTAGGGCTACCATTGGCACTAGGGATGCTATTAAATTCTTCAGGATGACAATTCACGTGAAATTCAGAGCTTTAAAACAAAGTCCTAATAGCTGTCCACTATGAAGAATTAAAAGTGTAATAATCCCATAAAAGTAGATGCACTAGAACAATATAGCATAGGACATGATATTGGTGTCACATACAGTGATGAAAATTCAGAGTATTTTCAGGAAAATCAAGATTGTTACACATACGTGTTAGAGCAAATGAGATGTGAATCAGGATGGTTGCAGGTGATAACTGTAACTAGACACTAGATGCTCTGCATTTCTAGATGAAATTGTAAGAATCATTCACGTTGGAAGGGACGTCTGGAGGTCAACTCATCCAATCCCCTGCTCCAAACAGTGTCAGCATTGAATTCAGAGCAAGTTGACTAATCATAAAATTGTCATTAAATCCTACAAGCCACTCAATAGCAATAGTCTGACACAATACGTTAAGGTAAACAAGGAAACAAAGCTTTTTGAATCAAAGGAAAACTACCTAAATTCTTCTTAAATTATCCTTGATGTGTCCAGATAGTTAAAAGATTTCTGTATTGCAGGCAATTTCCAGGCTGAATAGAAGAGTAAAAGAAGAGTTGTTCTGTTGTTTCAAAACAAAACCTTTTCAGCACTCACAATAAGTTTCTCCTCTAAGTCTTCTATCTCTTCCTTCCTAGTCTTCAAGTTTAATTTCTCTCTCTGTGATTGGTTAACCTATCCACCTCAGCACTTACATGACCCTAAAGTAATAGTAGCTGAGTACTTCAACTACAGATGAATTTATTCTTATAATTTTATTGAGGGACACAGAAATATTATTATCCACATTTACAGACAGAGAGCAAGACAAGGACAGATTAACGGATTTGTCCAAGGTCATTCAAGAACTAGGAACTAAGTTATGTCTCTTCAATGCCAGTCTGATGCTTATGCCCTTAAGCTACTACTCTTCTTTCCAAAACAATTATGTTCTCCATTTTTTCATTGTATTCACCTCAACAGCACCTTTATCTTTCTTTCCATCTTAAGAGTGTAATATACCCTTTTTCTAGCTTCCTTGCATCTTTCCTTGTCCACTTGTACATGATCATCACACTTTCTTGTCTTTGTTATTGTTTCGCTTCCAGCTACCAAGAACCCAATCTCCTTTTCCCTATTTCTCTAGCATAATTTTCCTTGATATATAAGGTTCTACCCTGTCCCCACATTCCATACTCAACACTCTGAATCACCTTCTGATTACAAGATCCTTGGGATATGGTCTCAAAGGCTATATCATACATTATCCTGTGACATTAGTTTGTAATTCACAGTAGTACCCAAACTACCTCTGCACTGGTTCACATTGTGGTCCTAGTCTAAAAAGCCACCACTGCTTCAGGCCAGTAAACCTGGACCAAACTGGAAACCATGGGCTTACACTTGACCTCTGCCCTTACAGACACTGAATCAACTGGCTCAAACCACTTGGCTCTGTGAACTCAAGACAGCTCAAGCACACCTGTTAAAACATGAACCAATGCAGCCAAGAGAGTCCATGGTTTTAGCAGCTTAACTCACCAGATGCCTGACTTTCTACCACAGTTCCTGCTCAGGTGGACTCTGAGCTGATAGATTTTCAGATCACTATGTAGAAGACTTTTAGAATAGCCACCTACTTTAGAAGACTACCACTCCTAGAATCATAGAATCATTAAGGTTAGAAAAGACCTCCAAAATCATCATGTCCAACTGTCAATCCAACACCACTATGCTTATTAAACCATACCCCGAAGTGCCATGTCTACATGTTTTTTGAACACCTCCAGGGATAGTGATTCCACCATCTCTCTGGGTAGCCTGTTCCAATGCCTGATAACCCTTTCAGTGAAGAATTTTTTCCTAATATCCAATCCAAACCTCCCCTGGCACAACTTGAGGCCATTTCCTCTCATCCTATCACTTGTTACTTGGGAGAAGAGACCAACACCCACCTTGCTACAACCTCCTTTCAGGTAGTTGTAGAGAGCTACAAGGTCTCCCCTGAGCCTCTTCTTCTTCAGACTAAACAACCCCAGTTCCCTCAGGACAATCACTTCCCGAGTCCTGCTGACCACACTATTCCTGATAGAAGCCAGGATGCTATTGGCCTTCTTGGCCACCTGGGCACACTGCTGGCTCACGTTTAGCCAGCTGTCAACCAGCACCCGCAGGTCCTTTTCCACTAGACAGCTTTCCAGCCACTCTTCCCCAAGCTTGTTTCATGTGACCCAAGTGCAGGACCTGGCACTTGGCCTTGTTAAACCTCATACAATTGACCTTGGACCATTGATCCAGCCTGTCCAGATCCCTCTGCAGAGCCTCCCCACCCTCAAGCAGATCGACACTCCTGCCCAATTTGGTGTCACCTGCAAACTTACTGAGAGTGCACTCAATCCCCTCATCCAGATCATTGATAAAGATATTAAACAAGATTGGACCCAGAACTGAGCCCTGGGGAACACTGCTTGTGACCAGCCACCAACTGGATTTAATTCCATTCACCTCAACACTCTGGGCTCGGCCACCCAGCCAGGTTTTTAACTAGTGAAGAATACACCTGTCTAAGCCATGAGCCGCCAGCTTCTCCAGGAGAATGCTGTGGGAGATCGTGTCCAAGGCTTTACTAAAGTCTAGGTAGACAACATCCACACCCTTTCCCTCATCCACTAGGCAGGTCACCTTGTCATAGAAGGAGATCAGGCTAGTCAAGCCGGACCTGCCTTTCATGAACCCATGCTGACTGCGCCTTATTACCTGGTTGTCCTTCAGACACCCAATGAGTGCACTCAAGATGACGTTCCATAAAAGTACCAAGGTCAGATTGACAGGTCTGTAGTTCCCCGGATGCTCCTTCTGGTCCTTCCTGTAGATGGGCGTCACATTGGCAAGGCACCAGTAATCTGGGACCTCCCCTGTTAACCAGAAGTGCTGATAAATGATCGAGAGTGGCTTGGCAAGCTTCTCTGCCAGCTCCTTCAGTACTCTTGGGTGGATCCCATCCAGTCCCATAGATTTCTGAGTGTCCAGGTGGTGCGGCAGGTGGTTAACTGCTTCCTCCTGGATTTCAGGGGGTTTATTCTGCTCTCCATCCCTGTCTTCCAGCTCAGGTGGCTGAATATCCTGGGGATAACAGGTCTGACTACTAAAGACTGAGGCAAAGAAGGCATTAATTACCTCAGCCTTTTCCTCATTCTTGGTGTTAATGTTCCCTCTGCCTCCAATAAAGGATGGAGATTCTCCTTGGCTCCCTTTTTGTTGTTAATGTATTTGTAAAAACATTTTTTGTTATCTCTTACAACAGTGGTCAGGTTGAGTTCTAGCTGGGTTTTTGCCTTTCTAGTTTTCTCTCTGCATGACCTAACGAGATCCCTGTAGTCTTCTTGAATTGCCTGCCCCTTCTTCCAAAAGTGGTAAACTCTCCTTTTTTTCCCTGAGGCCCAGCAAAAGCTCCATATTCAGCCAGGCCAGCCATCTTCCCTGCTGGTTCATCTTATGGCACATGGGGACAGCCTGCTCCTGCGCCTTTAAGACTTCCTTCTTAAAGAATGTCCAGCCTCCCTGGACCCCTTTGCTCTTCAAAGGGACTCTGTCAACCAGTGTCCTGAACAGGCCAAAGTCTGCCCTCTGGAAATCTATGGTAGTGGTTTTGCTGACCACTCTCCTTACTTTGCTAAAAATTGAGAACTTTATCATTCCATGGTCATAAACCCAAGACAGCCTCCAACCACCACATCTCCCACTAGTCCTCCACTGTTTGTAACCAGCAGGTCAAGCAAGGCACCTCCGCTGGTAGGCTCACTTACCAGCTGCATCAAAAAGTTATCTTCCACACACTCCAGGAACCTCCTAGACTGTTTCTTCTCTGCTGTGTTGTATTTCCAGCAGATGTCTGGTTAAGTTCAAGTCCCCCATGAGAACAAGGACTAGTGATCGTGAGAATTCTGCCAGGCACTTGTAGAATGCTTCATCTACCTCTTCATCCTGGTTGGGTGGTCTATAACATACTCCCACAATGATATCTGCCTTGTTGGCCTTCCCCCTCATCCTTACCCATAAGCACAATATTCACAACAATTCACTTTCATAGCCCTTGCTCAGGAGTCCCCCCCAAAGATTCACGAACTTAAGCAACAGAAATGTTGTACCATTAAAAGAGAAAAATTTACCATGGGAAAATGCAAGCAGCAGGCAACACTGATTTCTGATTATTTACTGCACTACACACAGACACTGCACTGTCCTGTTTGCCCACCGCATAACAAAGGTCAGCCTCTGGAAAGAAACACAACCCCATTGAGTGAACAAAGAAATGAGTCCTGGTAAAAGCAAACAAGAGAAAACAATGCCAACGTGATAGGCGAAACACTTCACAGGATAAGACAAAATCCATCTCCTTTCACTGAAGTCTATATTATTAGCTAAAACATTTTGTAGTCTTCTGGATCTTGCCCCATCACTACAATCCTAAGAAATAACAACTGTCAAAAATAACATATCCTATACAGCTGATTCAATACCTTAAGTCTTCCACTCCTAGCACTGTGACAAATTATATTTCAGAAACATCTGCCCAGACATTCCTACTCAACAAGAAGGCTACACCATCACTTTATACTTCCCCAAGGAAGCTATTACTCCTGCTTTCTTTCCAGTCAGTGGGTATCCTCACTCCTATTGAATTCATCTTTTGCTAAAGTTGGAAGGGGTGTTTTTTCTAGCTCTCAGTGAGTGGCAATTTGTCATAAATCAGAGTAGTTTTTACACCTGGATCTGCTCAGGTTCTCAGCCAAGTGCAGAACATCAAGGCTACCAAGGATTCAGATGAAATTCAGAGCCTAAGGAAAATATTTCTGCCCTTGGACAGCTGGAACGATTTTTTTCTCCTGCTTTTTACTATACATCTTAAAAAACATTCTCAAGTAGATTGCCAGTACTCACGCAAGTGATCTCAGTGTTTCCTAATGGGATCACTACGCAAATAACAGCTAGTCAAATGAACATTTTCAGTAAAAGGCCTTCAAATGAGGGCTTGCAGGAGAAGGCCTCTGAACTATTCCTTGTGTATTACATTGCTATGACAGCTCATTTTCATTTTGGTTTACTCAATCACAACTCTTCACCTGAATTTCATCATAAACACTTAAAGTCTTCTGTTGCACTTTTAAAAAGATGCTAGGATGTTGCTACTTCTACTTCCCACTCCACTGAGCAATCTGAGAAAGTACTCTGCTACATCCATACAACTGAACAAGACAAGTACTGAGTCCATGGCTGTGCAACTCTTCCTTCCATCTCTTTGTTCCTGAAACTCTTACAACACATAATCAAATGAAATCAATGGGATTTGATTTTTAAGTGATACAAATATTGCTTACTGTGAGCGATTCTATTTAAAACAGAAACAAGTACAGCTAGAACAGTTCCAGTACTAGAATTATTATTCTTTTATATATAATAAGGGCATCAATCTCGGTTTGTTAAAACAGAAGGAATTATTCAGACTTTTATAATTAAGTTACTTTTATAGTTAAAGTCCAGTGCACATACAGAGATATAAATTTGCAATGGCTGAAAATCAATGCAAATCTTCACACTGGGAAAGCTAAAACCAACCCAGTGGATGACTTGGAGGCTAATAAAATAGTCAAGAAAGCAGCAAAAACCAAGGGCTCTTGTGAAAAGATCAAAATTCACAGCCTTTGAAAATCTTAGAGCCAACTAGTTTGAAATATGCAGATATCCTGGTGCCTGTAACAGGCTTATTGACATGTTTGAGGTTAATCGGATGTGTTCATATTGGAAGAGTTGGATCCAAAAATGAACGAGATGTGCCATCAAACTATTATTTCTTATTCGGACTTAATTTGATTAAAAACTACTTTGAAGCCCCCTTCAAAGAGCCAAGTAGAGGATTCGGCTCTTGTTCCAGTATAAATAAGCATAGCAAGTTCCTTTACAAAATGCTTTCAATATATAAGACAAAAATTAATAATGTAATATTTCTGGTCTACAAAGAAAAGACAACCTGTTTATTACAACCTTCCAGGGTAAGTCGATTTTTGAAAACCTGTCTCATCTACCATACAGTATAGAGCATGGACAACAAGAGCAGAGCATCTCCCATGAGATGCAATAGAAGGGTTTGAACCTCTACTAGTACCACCATCAATTTTGGAGCTTTTTGGACAGAATGGGTGAATTTACATAGGAATGCTGCTTTAGTGGCTGACTACTCATGCTAGGTAGGTTGCATGCTTGCCTTTGATGCTTATTTTTTATACAATTCTTATATCCATTTTTAAATAAGCACCTTTTCTTTGTGTTTAGATTCATAATAATAATGTTTCCTGGTAATAACTAATGCCTTGTGTGCCAGTGACAATATTCTTCATAACACTGTTAGAAGGTCTATAACGATGTCTATTATAACCTCCCTAACTTAGGATATCATGATACGCTGAACACTCACACAGCTATTCTGATAGTTACCCTTGTTAGAGCATTATGTACGGATAATCTGGACTTTTACAGCATCCATACCTAAAAAAATCTCATAGAAATTAAGAAATGGTAAAGAAAAGCCAGAAGAGGATAAGATTTATATAATACATGCATTACTGCACACACCAGTGAAAAAAAGGTTGTCATCTGCAAGATGGCTTTACAGAAGTTGGATATGCCCCAGGGCTTCAGCCCTAGGTTTGTGTAGAACCAAAACCCACTTAAATAACTGGGTTGTTAAAGATGGTTAAACATTTTGCTGTCTTTGCTTCTTAGATATTTAGTAGAGAGTTAGTAACATCAGTTAGCCAGGGACTGCAGGAAAGCCCAGTAAAATCACATGAGCTCTTCTTGCCAAGTACAGTGAAAAGTCATTAGACAAACCACAGCAGGTTCTGCTCTCCTCATGCCTGCACTGGCGTTCCTCTATTTCCTTTGTTGTTTGGGGTTTTCTTTGAGAAAAACTCTGATCATACAGAGTGTGCAACAGAGCTTCAGTGATCACAAAATATTAAACTCAGTTCTTGTGTCTTCATAGAGCTAATGGGAGCACTCCATGAAATCTGGTATTACCACTACATCTGCTAAAACTCCTCTTCATGATGGACAGACACCCACTGAATTACCAGGATTGTCCCCCTTCTATTGCTGTGCCTCTTCATTTTAAAGCAACTCACACATGCAGTGACCTTGTCTGACTCCAGTTCAGAATTTGAATATGAAAACACTCAAGAGGCTGTGGCTGTGATCCTAAAAATATCTCGATGTTTTGCTAGAGATCTGAAAAGACATTCTTTAATTTTTTTTTCCAGTTTAACAGCAAATGCTGAGTATCTTCAGTAGCTAAAATACATCCTTCATCCTGCAGCACCATGCAGGTGGGTAACACTTTTTCCTGAACCATGGCTTTCAGTGGTAGGTACATAACCATGAAGGTTAGTCCTTTTGCACTTAGTGCAGGATCAGACCCCAGGAGATCTTACCACCTTGTGATCTAACAGAACTACAGATGCTACCATGACTTTTCATATTGTCTTTTAACAGTTTTATTGTAGACTATAAAATAATATTAACAAAAGTCTATAGCAAACACAAGGGACACTGATTTACCCATTACAAGGCATGTAAAGACCAACTGTAAATTAAAACTCCATAATTCTGATGTCTGTTAGACTCCTGATTGAATTCTGTTACATCTGTCTCAAAAGTTCCTTTTAGTTGAGATATTGGATGAGTAATACTTAGGGAAAGTCACCTGCAAGTTCAGAAGACAATACTTAAAAAAATACACTATATAAGTAGCTTTTTTGGAACAAAAGAAAGATATTTCCTTGGTTTAGGAAATTATTATAAAGGATCAACAACCACCATTCTCAAAAAGAAAAAGCCAGCTACCCTTATATCAACAGCACCTTCCAGCAGCTCTTCTATCTCTAAGGTTCAACTTTGGCCAGCCTATATTTTAGGCTGACACCTTGTTCTCTGGAATGACATTTTTTTCTTATAAAAGGTAGACTCCAGTGGTCCTTATTGGACATGGATATTCTGAAAATATGAACTCATCATAACCAAGGAGGTGGCAATTCCCTCAGTATGCAAACTGCCCATGTCCAGTTGTTAGCATCTAGGTGCTGAGGCTAAAATACTAGGTCTCAAATATGTTGTATTTTATATCCTTTATGCCTTGGCTACTGTATCTGAGAATTTTAAAATTCTTATTCAGAGTGAAGCATGCTATGGGCTGCTTACACCGAAATTTTAAGTTCTTGATATAACAGGAAAAATCATAATATTATAAAACTTCTAGCATTTCCCCAAAATATTGATACATATCCCCCCTCCCGCCCCCCAAAATAATATTGCATTTTAGAGTCTAGGTGTCCTATTTTTTGTTAAGTTACGGATCATTCTATGTTTGCAGTTTCCAACACTGAGAGGCCAGAACCACCTAAAACACGGGCTTAGTGATTGAGATGGTTTTATTTATCGCTGTGCACATAACTCTCCTCCAACCTATTCAAGAAAATAAATTACTATTCATTTCATTTGCTGAGAGAGACATGAGAATAATGGTGTAAGTTTGAGAGTGCAATATGTGATGGTGTAAGCTTTGGCACGTAAGATATTATTGGCAGAAGCCTGGATAGATGCATTACACATAACTGAAAAGGCAGGCCATCACAAGCGAGATCTAATAAAACTCATGTATCACATCATTTTTTCATGTATTCTTTATATGACACATTTAACAGAAATACTATTTTTAAAATGTATTAGTTTCTTAGAGAGCTTTAAAACATTTTATAGGAACTGTATTGCATATTCTTTAAACTATAAAAGCTGAGCACAACTCCAACACGCAAACCTCAGAGACAGAAAAACAAAACACACAGAAAAACATTTAAACTTATCTGAAAGCTACCAGAGTAACTTTTGATTTGTAAAAACAGAATATCTTTGAAGTCCAATGTTTCAAGACTTTCCAGAGCTACTCTACATCCTTCCAGAAAGCTGAGTTTCCTTCTCAGTTGTAACATAATTTCTAGCTTTGAGATACAACGCCTTTATCCTGCCAAATAGCATGCATTTTTGGCCCGCACCTAAGATGGGGAGAATGCACTGTTCTCCTTTTAGTCAGATCTTTGAAAGTCTGTAAAAAAAGAGTAAATTCTACATGCTTGTTAGTGGGCAGTATATAAATGTGATGTCAGAGGTTCCTCATAACAGCAATTAAGAATGTTATCACAACACTTAATGCACCAGCAATGTTGAAGTTTGATGCATTGGTGTCACATTGTGCTGAAGGTAAAACTTGACTATTCTCAAGAGAAAACATGATCTGTTAATCTTGATTTACAAAACTTCCAGGTTTTGATGTTATAGTTGATAAATTGCCAACATGTAACGGTTTATCATGATTTAAGGCTGCTAATGCTTAAGCTGCCATTTCTTATTTCTCTATGTACAAGGCGTTTATTTTTTAGGGGAAAACACTCCAATATAGAATCTGCTAGTTTATAAGCGTGCTAATTTGTAATATGGTGTATATATATGTTCCTATCTGGTAGCCAAGGTCTGTTACTGTATTTGATTGTCAAATCACGATATTTCCCTACTCCCCTTTTAATTTTTCCCCTGAAAAATCAGATACAAATATTTTCACCTATCCTTTAAACATCAGTCAGCTGTTCCCCACATCATTCAAGAATGTTCAACAAGTCATAACAGTAAACACAGCAAACATTTGAAAATCTCATACAGCAATTAGAATCAATATCCAAACATGCTGCTACTCCTGCCTCTGAGCCTAGGAAACATGGATATCTATTTAGGCTCTTTGTGAGGAGATGAATGCAGACAGAGAGTTTAGACTGTGAAGGGACAAGGAGGGACCTGTTTGCTTCTGTTGTATTTTGGAATTCACTTGAATAACCTACCACAACATTATGGTGGGCTTTGCAGCACTGTATTTTATTGATTCAAATCTCCGTACTCCTACCTTGCCTGCAGGATGGCTCCTACACCTACATATAAGGTGGGACCTCCGCAATCGCAGAGGCCCAAGAGTGTAAAGTAGTTCACAGCATCAGCTATAATTATTACAATTAATAACGTAGCCATAATAACAACTAATTAATCAATTAAAATATCAATTCTCCCTTAATGAGAGAGATAAGAGTTGGAATTCATTATGGTCATACCACTTACATTGAACATTTCTAGTGTGTAATTTCTTTAAACAGGTTTGGTTCTGATAGAAAATAGACACCCAATATTTCAGGTTGATCTGGTGTCTAAAAACATTCCAATCATGCTTAAGAAATGTGTCATCTTTCTAATCCTTTGTATCTTCTTATTCCACTCAATGACAAAATAATTAAAGTCATTTGTGATTGATGCTCCATTCTTATTACAGTTATTTCTTGGCTGTGAAATTCTTCCTGATCTGCCTTCTCATTCTTCCCTAGAGGTGTATATGACTTCTCGCTTTCTTTTATTCAAAAACTCCTAACATATGGTTCCCACCAAAGCTTAAAAATTGTCTACTTTTGTAACTGTACTGATTGTGACAAAGAGGGAGCAGAGTGCCAGATTACTTGCCAGGCAACACGTCATTTTACTCAAACATTCATATGCACCTTTTTGAGAGTTAAAATAAATTTCTCATTGTAATTTTTAAAAACGTTAATTTATCTCTCTGCTCCCTGTTCCTTTTTGTTTGCCAGCTAAAAACCTTAGTGGTGAATCAAAGCTTAATGACACTCAGTCTACTGAGACCCAATAGGCAGCGGCTGGTGAGCACAACATGTATGATAGGAACAGCAGAGGGGTTTGCCTTCCTCTTTGAAGGCTGTCACCTCTCGCCAAGATTTTCTTAAAAACCGGAAAATAAAAATGTGGTGGCCTCCCCCAGTGGTGGGGAGCAGCATGGAAAGGGAGAGCTCAGATGATACTAATGACTAGTGTATTTTCCAGTAGTGCTCAGAGGGAAGGTAACCTATTTGCTTCTTAATAAACTTACCCGTTCCATTTTGTCTTTTAGTCAAATAAGTCATACCCCTTTTATGAAGCTTCTGAAGAGGTTTTATTCCCCTCTTCAAGGGTGGGAGAGGTTACAACTGAGGTTTTAAAAAAAAAAAACCACAGTAAACTCAGATGACAGAGAATGTAGTTAATAATTGTGGCCTTTGAGGACTGATTAGGTATAAATCTGTTCTGTATGTTTACCATAGTGAAGAATCACATGTATTTTGGGGGTAAGGTGTTTCACAAAGTATAGTCTTTATTTCTGTGTTATCCCTACATAAACTTTATCAAGCAACATTCTCTAAGAGCTACAGTTAGTTCTTTCACAGCATATATTTTCTAAGTTTAGTTTTCACTTTCTTTCTTGATCTTCCTATAAATTGAAACAAGGTTTCCAACTCACTTTCCACTGTAAAATTTCTCAGATGTCTCCCAAGCCAAAACAGGAATTAATGAAAACTTGATCTTCTGAATTGCATAGTCACGGCTGCCTGTTTGACTCCCCGTTTTCCAGAAAGCAACACTGCATTGCCAATACTGCTTTTAGCAAGAAAAATACTTGAGTGCTAGTTACCATGTAGATAATCTCTTCTGCACATGGGAGAATAACATTCCGTCTTCACTAATTTGTTAAGCCTCGTTAACAGCATGTTATTTGAGTGGACCAGCAACACACCTTGATGTGCTGCTCATCTAAACTGTCTTTTTTTTTTTTTGAAGCTGGGAATAGTAGAACTGCTAACTTCTCAATGATGCTTTCAGTGGAGTCCCGTCCTCCTCTTATTATGCCTTCTCAGGGTTTCACTAGAACAGATGTGACTCAGCTGCAGGAGGTTACGTGTGGTGACAAAGGCTTGAAACACATCTCCAGCATGTGTAACTAACACCACCACCCAACCGGTAAAAGTGATTTCTTTGCCACCTTCGGTTCTACTACAAGGAGCTTCAGTATAAAAATAAAATCCAAGTCATTCAAAATTTCTTTACAAATTGTAATCCTGAGAACTGACAACTCCCACCAATTCTCAGCTGAGTAACAACACTGCAGATTTCTGGCTTAACAGTCTGAGCCTCTTCTGGAGTATTGCAGTGGGATAGAGATTCCAAGAAAAAATACATTCCCCATGCAAATTCAGGCTACCTCCTCCACCTCTCAAGCTTCAACAAATTCACTTCCTAGCGTTATTTTTGTCTTCATGTATTTGAAAACCCAAAACACTTAGACAAATTCCAGTTGCTCTGTGCTCTCGTCTACACTCCTGACACATTTCTGCCTCAGAAAGTTTGAGGCTTGACGATTGTCATTTCTCCTACAACAACAGATTGTAAGCTGGGGGAGGGATTCCTACTTCTTGTGCTAAGCTTTTCCTACTCTAAATGACTTACACATGACTCTATACCAGTTAGCATTACCACACCCACGTAACTTAGAATATACACTTGACTTGCTTAAAAGAATTGTTCATGGTTGCAAGGAAACACTTAATTTTTCTTTTTTAATGATACAGAGCATTGCAGTTCATTGCTTTACAGAAAACCTCTGTTTTATAAGTACTCTTGGTTTCCGAATGTTTTGATTTAAAAACATGCCTCTTTACAACGCATTCATGTTTGCACTGAAATGCTCTTCCCACATTTTAAGAGTGATGTCATTGTCATTCCTATATCCTTTCTGAGAGAAGGCAAGTGATTTATAAATATTTTCCACTTCACTACACATTGCATAAATCATGGGACTGACCTGCACTTCAGCGCTTTGTCTGCTCAGCCTCGCTGTGGTTTGGAATCTGGCAAAGGGCTCCTTTCTCTCAGGTCACTTTTTGGGCTTATCAGATGGAAAGTCTTGAAAGCAGGTTAACTCTGACATTTCTTTCCAACTTACTTTTGCTGCTTTAAAAGAAGTCAACTCCCAACACTATTGCCTGACAGCAGTAAAGACTAATAGAAAACAGCTTTCTTGTAACTTTGAGGCAGGCATTTTGTTGGAAGGAGCAAACCAGCATTACCTTTGAAGGTGTTCTCTCTCCCTCTCTCTCCGCACTAACATACAGTCCTTCCTATGTGGCCTCTTGCCACACATTTAAAGCAGCACTTACTTCTCTTGATTGAGAGTGAATGCAATGAGTGCAGAGCAATCACACACTCCCCCTCCTACAGGAGAAACAAAACAGGGAGACCTGAAGTTGGGAACAGCTTGGGTGCTTGTGCAACAACAATTCTCTTGTTGATTCATCTTCTCGCACATGCATATCGGGAAGAGAAAATGGTTCTTTCCCCTTTTGGCCAATGAGTTTATGGAGGTAAAGGGGACACTATTCTACACAGCTTCCAAGTAGTTAGATCTACATCATCATCTTCTACGGCCACTAGATATTACAGCAAGGAGAGTCCATGAGGCTGAACAGGGCTCTGTCACTGTTTTCATGTCTGTATCGACTGCACATTTACTTTCAAGCTCTTAATTCTGTATTCAGAGGCAACGCCTTGTTGCAAAACCACTCTGTTAAATTTCCTGGTTAACAGCTCCTGAACTTAGCTATCACTTTCCCAAGCAGTCCATTCCCTGGTAATATTTTCTAACAAATACGTTTATACTTGCAACTAAAGTAAGCTTGAAATGCTACTGCCTTTTCCCTCCAGATATAATTTGTAAACTTCACCTTCGAAGTATTGTATCTATCTGTATCACTGTAAGTCCTTTTGTCTGATTTTTTAAAATTAGTCCTGTCTATCTGCCACGAGAAGTCATTGTCTCAGATTCTCTGTGCTGCTTTGCTAAAGAATGATGGATTTTCATATATTAAACTGAAGTAAATTCAGTTTCCATTCTGCTTCTCTTACTGCAATCATTGTTCAGTCTCATGCATTCCCATGGATGGTGTACCCAGGCATGATGATTGCTTGCTTCTGCTTTTACCCTTTTTTTTAATTGACATCTAATTGTTAATACTGCCTTTTCCAAAGACCGTATTCTCACCTTATTTTCCCAGCCTTCATTGCCTTTATTACTTTCTGCATCAAGACCTAGCTATGTTTCATTTATAGATCTCTCAGATTCATTTATCATCCTTTCTCCTCTAGCTTCTGCACCTACAACCGAGTTTTATTAAACATCCGTCTCACGTAAATTTCCCTTTAAACTTTCCCTGGTTTACAAACATACATGTCATCACCTGACAAAGACCACCTAACCTAGGTGATTCATTATACAACACACTGTTTTTCAAAGAAAATCAACTTCTTGGGGGAGAGAGAAATCCGCCTGGTGCTTCCAAAGACGCTCCTTCCTCAGCACATGAAACATCTTATGATCATTTACTGCAGGCAAATGAAGATCATCACAAAAGGATATGCTACAAACACTCTTGAACAAGCTATGCCCACACAGAATTCTTTAGCACCTGTTTGGCCCAATTAGTACTTTACTTCATGAGAAACCCCATTCATTTTAATAGGGTTACTTGTGCATTTTGATACATTTTAATAACAGTAAATGGATATATCTTGCTGACAACTCAGTAGTATTCAATTATTTGTAAGAGTTTTGCCAGAGGCAACTTTGAAAAGCAAGCTATTGTCAACAGACTTAACCTTGTCAGCTAAGGGCTTGCATGCTTCCCAAAAAATTGCAAAGGTCTGCAAATCATAATCTCCTAAGCAGAAAGACACTGGACTTTGAAGCCTTACATTTTCTGCCTGTATTTCTGTGTTGTGCCATGCAAATAGCCAGACTGCACTTTTCTGTTCCCACATGTGTATATTGGAATAGTACTGTGTCTGGTTTGGTTTGTTTTTTTGCTAGGCGCTTCCTCTGCTGTTAGGATGCAAGTGATATGAACGTAACTGATAGCAGAGCCGGGACCCCTCTCTCCCAGCCAACCTTGGCCAGTTCCATCATCAAACACTCCCTTGCAGTGACACAAGGACAGAAGAGACTCCTGCCTCCCCTTCTCTTTTCCTCCTGGACATCTCCAGTGTCACAGTACAGGGAGAACTGCAATACCCCGTTCCTTTTCAGGATACGCTGAAAATATCTGACAGTGAGAAAAGTGAAAAATAGGGATGCAAAACTCTGGATATTTTACCAATTCAATCCTAAAGGAAACTGCTGCTGCTCTTGAAACCTGTACACAATATATTTATAGCAGACAGTAAAAATATTATTCTAAAATTCTGTTTCCCTGTGTTATTACAAAATGACAATATTGTTTTTAGCCCATTTCCTTTAACCAGATTGACAGAATTACAGGTTGACATTACTGTGAAACTTTATGATGTATTATGTTAACTGTGCCAGTTTGATTAGCCTTGATTGACAGCTAGTACCTGCACAGAAACTTAAATATCTCAGGAATGTAAGAGCAGTGAATAGTGTGTTGCCTCCTTCATTTGTATAAATACACAGGTAACTACAAGTAACAAGAAATATATAACAGAGGAAGTAGCAGTAAGATTACATATACCATTAAAATAATCAGGGTGTTATTACCATATTGATCATTTATCTTTTCTCTCACCTAAAGCACTCCGTGTTCAACAAACTTTTTAAATGCAAACTGACAAATATATCAAGTCTGAAAAAAAATCGAGATCTTTCATTCTGTAGACATGCTGTTCCTAGATATGTACTACCATGGCTGAGGGACTAAATTTAAAAATCTCAGCACACGCCGTAGCTGCATCTGAGCTATCATATCATAATAATGCTTCTCTCCTACAGCACCTCATCCGTTATCTAAACGCAAGTTGAGATTCTTTCAGACTATAAAAGTGGAGGCTAGGATGCCTAGTGAATTAAGCATAGAAGCTGTGTGTTCCCCCCCGGCTTTGGGGTTCAAGTCCAGCCTACACTTCAACACGGGATGTGATTGGAGGTTCTCTGCTCGCCCTGTAGATTACATTAATTCATATCACAAAGCGGCTTCGTGTTACAAAACACGACAAGACACGATTTCTAGAAACTGCTCTGCACTTGTACAGAAATAGGGAATCTAGGAAGGAATGCAGTGGGCTTTCTTATGGGCAAAAAATTCTGTGAAATAATCTCATAGGTGGTCAATGATTTTTTTCTCTTCATTAGTTAAACATCTCAGAAATCAAGGGATAAAGAATAAGAAGGACCTCCTTGTTCACTGAGTTTGGCAATCTATTTGCACAAATCATCATATATCTTTTCATAAGCATATTGATTGGCCCCTGAAAAGGACTTAATGGTTTGCCCCTTTCGCTGTAGCTCTTTTAGGTCCTGATTACTTTAGCAGCTGAATCGCTTCTATTATATTTCCAGCTTAAATTTATTTGTGGCCAGTTAATACCAAACTCTTATTGGAACTACACGATCCTCCAACTTAAAACATTTTCCAGGATCTCTGGCATTCTAAGCACCCCATGGAGAGCAATAATATCACCTCCTAGCCTTCTTTTTGCTAATTATATCTAATTTCCATCCAAATTCTTACAAATTTCCAAATTTTCCATCCTCCCCATCCCCAGATAAACAAGCCATTCTCCTCATGACCCTCAGAGGCTTTATCTGCATCTTTCACACTTTGACTTCCCCTTTCTTCATCATGGGAGACTGCCCAGCTCAACAGGGGCAGCTCCTCCTTGAGAACAGTGGGGTACCTCCACACCAGAACTCTATAATCCCCAGTAAAACCTTTCCATGTCTCATTTCCCTCCCGTGGTGAGCAGAAATGGCATACATGCTTGCACTGAGCTTGCCAATACAACACCCTGACGCAGGGTACATAGCCTGGAGGCAGAACACCCTGGGCAAAAAGCCCCAAGCCCCCTTGGCTGAGGGCACCACCAGTACTGGCCACTGGTACCCACTATTTCATAGACCTTCGTGTAAATCATTCCCTTCTACAGCTGTACTTGTACCATCCAATCTCCACCAGAAACAAGCACTCCAGCCTTAGGATTACATTTGACTTTTTCACATGGCATCACAGTGGTGCCTTTTAGGCTCTTTAAGATCAATTTCTCTATTTCAGTCATTTCTATCTCATGGAATTTCTTGCTTTAAGAGAATTTAGTACTATTAGTCCCCAGGTGCATCATTTTGCACTTTCTGCTATGCAATTTCATTCCATTTCTGTTTCTCTAGTGCTCAGAATTATTCAGCCCTGACTACTTTCTCTTAGTTTTGTGTCACTGGTCAACTTTTTTCAGGTCTTGAGAAGTTCCTCAAAATCTTCTCCCCTGTGAGGAAGCTCTCTTTTGCTGCCATCTCATCTCACCCACTCCATAAACTAGCAAATCTTATGCTGACACCTATACCTTCAGGTTGAATAAATAATTTCTGATACAGCAGTATAGAAAATTAAGCTCCAGAAAGGCTACTAGTCTTTAGCATTAGAATATTACTAGTCGGCATTCCCGCCACCCCCAAAAGTCAGTTATTTGGTTAGACAGATATCAGTCTAATTTTTGAGTGATCTGCCTTTTTCTATTTTCTTTTTTTATTCAAATTTAATTTCATAATTCTTCAGCCAGGAGAAAAAAGTAAAACATCAGCTAATAGAGTCTGGTTTTCTATTTTTATATCTTCTAATAAATGACTACCTAACCTTTCTAACTTCCATTTTTAATTAATTAGGTCCATATAGACAAACCCTTTTGGCCTTTGTAATAACATCTTGAGCTCAGGCATGTTGGAAGGGCAAAACATTTCATGTAATGTTTCAAAATAAATGTGCCTCTGTCCATAGGCCTACCAGAATTGCTTCAAGGGGAAAAAGCAATGAGAAAATAAACGAAGAATACAAAGGCTTGCTCTCCCTCAGCAGTGTTTGGTATTATTGTTAAACCAGGTGAGACTGATGCCTGGGACTGGCAGTAGCAAATTTTATTTGTTTAAAACTGTTTCTTCAAAATGTACTGCTAGCAAACTGATTAATTAATTCAGCTATCAGGACTGTTCTTTAAAAAAATCTATAATGTTTTTATGAGAAAAGGACAACGGGAAATTTTTAAAGTACAGAGTTTGTATTGCACCATTCCTGTCTTTTAACCTGCATTACTGACATCGTTAGTGTAATAATTTCACCTACTAATATGGCTACCCTTTAAATAAAAAGCTGCATGTTTGTTTGCATTTTCCTTTAAGGCAACATTCTATTGTTACATTGTTATTTTTACACAATTACCCAACCAAATTTACGGGCTTACATGCATCCCTTAGCTCAGAATGTAATCCATGCTTAAATATTATTTAGCATCAAAAGAAGCATTACTGATATTCTGGCAGAAATAGAAAGTGTATTCTCATTGCAACCTCCTTTCTGTATTTACTTCATTTCTCAATGGATGTGCAATCATTCTAAGGCGACAATGGCTGATATCTTAGTCAGAGTCTCCTTCGTTTTCTGTCTTAGTCCTACAACCACAGCCAGAAGGTTGTAAAAAGCTGAGCTTAAAAGTCATTGCACAGAAAATTAAGATGAAAGAAAATTATGATTCTAAGGCACATCGAAGTATCCTAATTAGCTTCTGCTGGAGTACCTCACATTCATGCTCTAATGGTACATAGGAGCATGAACTGATTCCAGAGGGAAGCCTGGCACAGTCAATCACTCCTTCCACTCATGAGGAGACAACCACCCTGGTTGAATAAGCCTGTAGACCACTGGGAGCTGATATTCCTTCAGCACATCCTTATCTCGCAATGAAATCTTTAAGAGCTTTCTTCCCTGGCGAGACACACATAGAATTTGTATTTCCTTTTCCACTGCAAACTCTGCCTAGAAAAATGTGCATACAGCTCTAACTTTGGCACTATGTGGATGGAAGATAGCAGAGGAAAAGGACAGCAATGATGAGAAAATACAACCATAAATGTGTCCTGCCTCAAAAAACTTCACCAACTCCTATGTATTTGGAAACATAGTATCTAGCATCTGTCACTTCCATGAACGTCAAAGTCACTAAAAATAACAACAATTGAACATGCCTGGAATTAAATTCAGAAAATGGTCAATAAAAGTAAATTTGGTCTATTTTGAGAAAAAAAAAAAAGTGTTAAACAATTGTGATAGCTGTTATTCTGTGGTGCGGAGAACAAAGTGCACACCTGTCTTCTTTTCATAGCATGCACCTCAACTTACTTGTGTGAAATCAGCCTGCCCTGCAGTGTAGAACTGAACGAAAGGAGTTTGCAAGTGGAAAGGCAGAAGAAAATGAAACAAAGGCAAAAGCAAAGCATTCCAGCCTGGCACGTTCTCCAGGTACTGCGTTTGGCAGGTGTGAGATACGAGCTGGCACGCAAAAGCCTCCAAATGCTCTGCCATTAGACCACAACCGTCTAGGATTGCATGTTTAAGTACATGACTTAAAAGCAGCTGGGAAAGCTCAGCAGATAACAGAATCCAACTCTAGAAGAACTAGACTGGCTGTGGGGCTGGGGACCACTGACAGTGCTGCTTCAGAGAAGGCCACATGCTTTGGTTTTGCATGCAGGCTGAAACTAGTGAGCTGTTAACTCAAAGGCTGGAACGGTGCTGGCTGTAGAGGTCCCTGATCATTTGCTGATGGGGTTGGGAAGTGTATGGAAATGGAGACCTGAAGAGTCCAAGGGCCATGGGCTACATGCAACAGTTTTAGTATCATAAAAAATATGAATGGAAACTCACATGCCAGAATGGAGAAGTGTAAACACAACATTTAAACCTCACATTAAAACATACCTAAGGGAAATAAAGTGAGGACATTGGTCAATGAACCACCAATAATTTTTTCCCAGCTTTATTTAAAAAGTATTCCAAATATTTGGATTATATCAAAGTATTTACAATGCACCTTACATGCATGAAACAGTTGTTTCACTGAGAGTGCACGACCTTTTCCCTTTGAGAGCTGGCTTGGATATAGTAACACATGTTCATCAGGGCTTCAATGCAATAGTTCAGTGGTTTTATGTAACACCCTTTAAAAAAGTTCTAGAAAGGTTTTTTGTAGTTGGTTTTGTGGGGGTTTTTTTTTGTTTGTTTTGTTATTTTAATAATTGCTTGATCTGTTCTTTATCAAAGAGCTAAATTCAGGCACAGGAAGACAAGATGCTATATCACCATTTGAGCATTTCATTACCTTATCACACATATTTGGGTCCTTTTACAGTTCAGCCTTTCAGGAATTTTTTGAGTACAACTCAGATTCTTCTAGTTTGAGGGATATTTTTCAGGTTTTCTTGTTTAAAACTTACAGTCTGGTTTTGATTAGGCCTCTGTTGGCTTCTGTTAAACTACCATGTTTCCAAGCATTCAAAAATTGTTTTGCATTTGAAACTTGTTGTTAAAAAATAACCAGTTAAAATAATGATAATCACGGATAATCATTGCCCTAAAAAGTCTGGGGCATTTCCCATTCCCTGTCATTTCCAGGTGATTTATTGAAATGTGGATTTTTCCTTTTCACCATCATGCCTACAAGAGCTGAAAACGTGGACAATCCATCTGATGGAAGTCAGATTTCTGCTTTTGGCAAGATCATAGATAAGGATATCTCATCCAAAACAGTTTTCCACGCTTTTTTACCTGCTTGGCTTTTCACACAGAAAAATTTAAGCATGTTCCTCTAGAAGTATCTTTTAAGAAAGTTCCCAATGTTTTTTCAGCAGGAATGGAAGATAAAGAACAGATCCCTCAAACCATGTAGTTTTGATGTTTGAAAAACGCACAAGAACACACATGCCAAATAAAATTATAATCTGATGATGAAAGAAATAAAAACAAAAATCTGGCTAAGTCAGAAAGCATAAAAATCCAAATTAAGTCTACAGGCACTAGTTACTTTACTCTACAAATAGACTTTGCTATTAGATCTGCGCTAATTTCTGTAAGTCAAAATCGGCCTGTTGTCTCCAGTCACATGTTTTTCAAAAAACTTCTCTCTAGCTGTTGCACCTTTTAAGAGAGTCTTCAGGTATTAATCATTTTAAAACATAACTTCTTGGATTGATGCATAACTAGGCCTATTAAGAGCAACTGGAAATGCTACTCCACAGTGGGTTTTTTAATAACTTAGGTGCCATTCTTGGTTTGCAGGCAAATGCTCAAATGAAAAAAGAATGGCTTTACAAATGATAGATTTAAAAAAATGATCCAATGGCTTTCTTTGGTAGTTTATTTTGTAGACCAAGAAATTTTGGTAGATAAAGGAGGTGTTGGACTCTTACTGCATCTCATATAAAGCTTAATAAAACCAAACGACATACTGTTTGATGATACTGAATTTCCCTTTCAGTGCCAAATTACTATTCCAGTTACTGGTACTTCTCATCATGGAAGACAAAGATATACTTGGGGTGAATGAAATTGTTATTTCATTGTGACGGGAGAATGGAGAGATGCGCTCTGTGCATATGTATACAACAGAACATGAAGATTAAAAGGGAAAAAATTTGAGAAGTGCAGTTTCTATATTCCCATTGCTTACATAAATGTTCTCCTACGTATGCTGTAGCTTTTGCTTTTAAAACAGATGTGGTCAATATAGCTGTAAAAATAAAACATATTTTATATGACAAGCAATGTAAGGTATGTTCCTTGAAATAAATGCTCTCTCTGTTTATTCTTCAATGTAGGAAATTTGAAAAAACTACAAAAACAACTGCCCTTCCCCCAACAATCCCAGATGAAAAACACAAAAAGCAAATGTTCAGTGCAGTAGGACTGAGAACACATAGTGGTTATTTAAAGTGAAACATGTTATGTTGCATGGCTGCAACTCTTTCCAAAATAAAAACATCTTGACTACTAGAATTAAAACGGAAAAGAAAATAAGACATGTTAAATATGGCAGCTTAAAGGTAATATACCATGAGAAAGAACTCAAATTTGTTTCAAAACAAAATTAAGAAGATGGTTTCTAAAAAGCCATGGTGTTTTGTCAGTCCCTGGTACCAGTTCAGTATGCAAACAATTATAAGAGAAAACTGATTTCAGTAGTGATTTGACCTGACTAGTTAGGTTGAATACAAGACAAGCACAGGGCAAAAACTATGGCCACGAACTCCCAGATTCAGAGTGATAGGAGAGGTATTTCCCAGAGGTTATTCTAGCCTAGATGCTAAACACAGCATTTTGCCTCTAACTGAGTACCAGTCTCATCAGGAACCAATGCTCAGAGGTTGACAGAGAGGCAGATCACGGGCCCTGTCCAACAAGCACTTCCAGCTATTTGCTAAGGGATCCTGCTGTTTGGGTTTTGTTTTATTCAGGAGACACGTTCACATTGAATTAAGCCTCTGCTGAATTCTACTATTTCCCTCTTTGTATACTGCCAAATAATCTCTCTTCCACTGATGCAGAGACAACTCTTCCTTTATAATAATGCTTTGATAGAAGTTTAACTCCAGCGTAATCAGCTTCCCTTGCATTAACACCCATGAAATGCAGTAGCTGGAATCCACCAGACAGACCTGGCTCCCAAATTCCAAGAAGAGCACCACTCTCTGCTCACCCCCAGCTCTGGAGGAGCACAGTAGAGAAGAGGAAGGGAGAGAGAGAAGTTGTGGTTGCTCCAAGGGAGGAGCCTTTGGAAGACACCAGTGCTATAGCTGGGAACGTGGTATAGTCTCCACAAGGCCTCAAAGGCCAGCCATCAGTGCCCTCTACGCCTCCAGAAGACAGGAGGAGGTCTCTTCCATTACATCTAATGGGTCTCTTGTCATCTTGCCTTAGAGTGAAATGTACAGCAGTAACGTTGGTTTTGGTGTCAAAAACAAGCATTCAACAGACATCCACTCTGCTGAACTCTTTAGCCAAACAGTATTTCCAAATGTAGATGAAGAGATGTACAATTACAGTTGAAAGTGGATGCCTTTACACCCAGCACTGCTTAGAACAATTATCAGAGTAATATGAAGCAGAGTGAAAGTTTGATTGATTTTGCAAGAAAAGCTAACCATGATTTTTCTGGAAATGAATTTTATGGGTTCCTCCATTCCTTCACAGTAGAGCAAAAGTTCCAAGTGAAAAGGAATGTCTCTGCTTAGACTGTCTAGAATTAGGACTGCCTCTTCGAGTATCATTTGAAATATTTCAGAGCAGACCTATTAGGCAGTTTTCCAAACTAGTATATCCAAGCTGCCTTTACGGATTGTGATTCAATTTGTGTTCATACTTACATTGTCTTTATTCCAATAAACATTCTACCATAAACTCTGTGTAATTTAACCTGCAAATATAGCAGCATGTCTTAAGCTCCAACAATAGACCTGAAAGCATACAGCCTTCGCACTCCTGACCTGCTACAGACGAACACACCAGCAGACTAGTTAGAAGACAATTAGTCCAATTTCACATTTCCTAGCAGCCGAAAAATTTCATGTTATTTCAGTCACAGTGGATGGATGCCAAGTTCACTGGAAACAACCCTGCTGATTTATCCAGTCCATTTTAATACTTTAGAAATACTGTTAAAACATGGCTGTCCTAATTACACAGGGATCAGTGCACAGTGTCCCTCTCACCCAGGATTCTCCCAGAAGAGCTGCAATCACCTGCATTCCCCTTAATTTCACCATGCAATTTCAACTAATTTCATCCTAGTACAGTGCTGTCAGACAACTCCCATGTCTCTGCGGTTTTAATCGATTAGCTCAATGTCTCTATAATGCATCACCAGCTGCCAGGCACAGAACTGGACGCTTCGCAAGCATTTCAACTAAAAGACAGTTTAATTACTATAGCAGCATCTCAAAGGCATAGGCACAAGGACTTGGAAAGGAATTATTAAAATATTTGGTGTCAACAAACCACTTTATAACTGAGCAAACAATGACAATCAAAAGGTAGGAAATAAGGAGAAAGTCACATTTTTAAATAGTCCTTTTTTAATGGACTCTAATGTATTCAGGCAAATGGACTGCCATACGTATTACTGTTTACATAATGCAATTGTGCTGTACGATAATTATTTTGCTGGAATATAGACATGTAAAATTGACATTGCTGTCAGTAAATTACGATACAAGAAAGATACCTTAGATTAGAAAATAGTTGAAGTAAGTAAATTAGACAATAGACTGCCTTAAATTAATGAATTACTGAACCATACGGTAAACTTTGGTCCATTCCTTGCACTGTTTCTGTGCATCGCTCCTCACATGAGTGCAATGAAAAGGTCTTGTGGCTGGCTGGCTGTAGTAAACATGTGCAAAGGAAAAACCAGACATTTTAAATAACAGCACTTTTAACAGAACCAACAGCAAGGTGGTAGATCAGTCAATGAGACAAACGACCACAGGAATTTAGGGCAAATCCTTTCCTCCTGCTTTGTGCAAGGCTACAGAATGGTCAAACTACAGTAGGAAAGCCTTCTTTCTGCTCACAGGCAGAGGACAAGGAAGTCAAACTATATGAGCCCCAAACAGTCAGATCCAACAGCTCTCACAAAACACACACAGAACCAAGCTTCACCAAGACTCAAAGAGTATGACTAAAAACCACAGAAGTATAATTGGATTTCAGGCCTTTTCCAGCTGACATAAATGTTCACTCATTTGCTCAAAGCTCTCTTTCAATGTAAGGCTTACAGTAACTCCAGCCTAGCCGTATCCTAAAACTGGCTATTGATGGGTTGGCAGGTGCTGGGAAAGAGTTCAAGGTCACATGCTCCACTCTAGTGGGAGATGTCTATATTTGATCTTGGTGACCTCTTCTAGCAGCCTGAAAGGATGACATTGACAGAAGCTGCATAAAGACTTGCCCATTTTTCTTTACTACAAGGAGGGTCACTATGATTTATCACCTTTGTGATGGGAAGAAAAGAAAAGGACGGAGATAAGAAAACTTACTGCACTTAAAGTTCTAAGAACCTCAGGGCAACACTGCAGGTAAATGGGAAATAATAACGTTATGA
This sequence comes from Gorsachius magnificus, assembly GCA_034008185.1. Lineage (NCBI taxonomy): Eukaryota > Metazoa > Chordata > Aves > Pelecaniformes > Ardeidae > Gorsachius > Gorsachius magnificus. Next base: position 41,102,427 of record CM067086.1, on the reverse strand, counting down.
ACTGCTTGGGCCTCACACAGTGCCAGTGCAGTACACGGAAGCATGCGAGACTGGATGTCGTCACATTCCGTAGCTGGCTCAATTACACCATTGAAACCACGCTGTTTCATTTGATTAACTTTTTTTTTTTTTTTTGGTGGAATCTCAACCATCTGATTTTCCTGGGTGCTACAAAACAAATCTGAGTTATGGGAACACAAGAAACCTGGGGTCCTCCATCTTAAAAGCAGAAAAATCTATGATACGTTTCCACTGCTAACTCACATACTCCCTTTGCAACATACTGTCTCACAGCAAGTTTTCGCAGAACTGCCGCAACTTTTCTATCGCTTACCCATTTGCCTTCCTGTGGCATTCTGTGCTTAAGTGAAATGCACAGACACCTCAGTTTTCACTTCTCTTCTGGAAATACGAGCATCAAGCCATTTTGGTAACTAAAATATTCACTTAGTAATCAGCACAGCGCAGGGCACAGTTATAATGTAAATAGTAAGTTATAAGATACTGTTTGAACTCCAAGACCTCTTGGTAAATAAATCAAATTTTATTAGTATTTTTTAGGACCTTAAAAACACAATGTGCAATACTATCTTCCCTCTTTAAGGCATTTAGAGGCACATACATTGTCAAGTCTGTATTACACTTACAATTTATATTTTAAAAGCAAAACCCAATAAGTTATTTTACCCATGAAGTGTTGATTTCTTCACACATGTAATAAAGCTAATGTGCATGGGAGATATTGCTGTTTAGCCACAAAGTGATCAGCAACACTCAGGAACTAGTGCAAAACACCTCCAAAATAAACATGGTAACACTGCACAAAAAAAAATCTGCCTTAAACTCACGGTTATTTTGATTCCTGTTCTTCATCAGTCCCATTACTGGTCAGGTCTCTGAAGAATGGGTAATTTACATTTTTCAGCATTTACATACCATCTGCAAGTGCAGTCAGCACAGGGGCATGGGTTGGTTTGTTCGTTCGCTTATTTAAAAGCTTTTATTGAGAAACAAAAGTGACCACATACGCTGCAAACTCTGTGATGCAGCATGAGTCATCAAAGATATTATCCTACCAGTAGACCCCTACTAATATACAACTATTATTTAACCTGTGGTTAGGTGAAGGGTTAATGTGACTCTTGCTACTCTGACTTGTTTGTTCAAGAAGCGGTATCTAATTTCCTTGTCTAATTACGGGAAATACCAGGAGGAGGCTTGAGGTTTGGTGTTTGGTTTTTTTTTTTCCAGAGTAATATCATACATAGACAACAGCATATCCTTGTTATTTTTTTATGCTGCTTCGTAATGAGTTGAGAACCGCTTTTTATTCTAATGTCTACAAACAAATTTAGCCACTTCACCCTGGAGGATTATCCATTGGGTTTTCCAATGTCTGATTAACAAGTGTCTAGAGACCGTTGTTCCCAGGGCTATCAATCTTTTGCTCTACCTTCCTTAATTTTTGTCCAAGGCAAATTTAATGACAGCAGTTCCCTTCCCAGGAAGTTCTTAGTTTTTGAGAGCACAGCATACTGCAAAGTGATTTAACTTTTTAGCAATTGCTGTTATACATTCACATAATTTTCACAAATCTAATGAAAAAAAAAAACCAAACAAAATAAAACCTACAACTAACATGCAAACCTGAGCTGGATCACCTATTTCTCATCTGAAAGTCTGTCTCCAGATGCCATAACAGCACACAGGCACACTCCTTAAATATGAATTCTAGCTCAGATTCATTTAATACTGATTTGACTTCAGAAGAAGGAAAAAGTATTTAATTCATTATCACCCATCCCTGAATTAGATATATGAATGTGAAAATCTGTGTTACTAATTTTAATTGCACTATTCCCTCTCCACAGGAGACTGTTAAATTGGTTTGGTGAAATAGTAGTGAATCACATCAAAGTAGTGGGATACATTTTATAATATATCTAAATAACTATCCCATTTTCCCAGCATGTCGCTGTGTATTTTAAGTATTAATATTATGACTCCAGTTTAGAAGAATGTAGCTTTATTTTATTCAAATAAATTTTCCTAGTACTGTATGTTAGCACTGTTAAAAATCAGGCTAAATTCTAAGTGGCTATCAAGTAATAAAGGAGAAACATTTACTGCAGAAGTCAACACGGAAATGTGTTTGCCTAGTCATAAAACACTCACGAAAGGAGCTCGCAGATGCATCATTTTGATGCAATAATGGTCTTTCCCATCTAATCCCACTTTTTTTTTTCCCTCCTTCAGCTGCAATGTTTATTACCTGAATCTAGAATAGGTTTACTTGTTTGCTTGTTATGCTTTGTTGCAATTCTATCAGGTTGGACACTAACATTTCTCAATGGATTTGCAGCATTATTATTTCCACTTAGCACCAACTCCCACCCAGAATTGCAACACAGTGGCAAACATCAACATTACCTTTGGCATTGGTTTCCTAAGTGCAAAAGCCTAGATCTGAACAGCTTGATAAATGTTCAAAGAGCAAATCTTGAAGAAATACCCATCATACTGCAAGAAAAGATGTTTAGATTTTCAGAACATGCCTATATTCAGCTGCTAAAATAGCTAAGTATTTCAATGTTTAAAGACACTGAGTGCCTGTATGAAGAAAAAACTCCCACTATAAATAGTCTCAAGAGCGGCTCACTGTAATTTGGGGGAGCACGCAAGTGAATGGAGACTAAAATTCTGCAAGGACTACTGTTTGTCAGACCGATAATTTAAAGAGAAATTTTGCATCAAGGTTTGTATCAAGATTGATTACACGGGTTTAGATTTTCAATCTTGATGCAAAATTTCTCTTTAAATTTGAGACCATTTTCTGTACCTGAAATATACAGTGTTTAAAGTGAGCAGCTCTATTGTATTTTGATGCATACACAAATAGAAATATATGCATTACAAAATTTTAGGCAGAAGAATAAGGCAACGCGAAATTGAGTGCTGCAGGAGAAAGGAGAGATTGCCAGACAGAGCCAGAATTCCGTGCTTTAACATGTATACTGATATTACTCCTTCACCATCACTGGCTCGCTGTCCAAGTTACTGTCTGTGCTTTCTCTGTCCAGGTTGACAGGTGGTGTTTCACATGTTGTCAATGTCTTACACACCAAGTAATGCATCCACTGTGAACAAATTATCTTTATGCAGAACATGCCACATATTAACATGGTAAAGCTGAAGGGACACAATGATGGCAAAATTCTTCCTTAATAGGATCTTTCTCCAATAGCCCAAAAGAATACCGAATTTTCATTTACTGTCATATGTGGCTATGAATACATGCTCCAGCAGCTGCTAAGAGGTAAGCCATGTAGCTTCTAGAGGGACCCCAACTCTATTAAACCCCATAGCAGCAAGAAAGAATCTCCTTCTAGAAAAATCTCTTCTTCATTTAAGCAAAAATAAATAAAATAAAAACTATGCAAAGAACAGCAAGCTATGGAAGAGAGCATGTAGTAAGATGATTCCAGCACTGGAAAAACTATGAATACATCAAGTGTTTGGCAAGCTGCTGTACAGATCTGTTTTTCTGCCAGTTTTCATAAACCCCAGATAATCTTTGGAAGCACCTGGGTTTCCTCTTTTGGCTCCCACCCTCCAAGCCGTAAGAAATAGGCTCTCTCTGCTTACCCTGGTGCCACGGGGAACAGTGATGCTCCTTTACCCAAGTGCTCCGGCAGCTGAGGACAGGAGCCACAGATGCATGGAGCAGGAGACTCTGAAGAAGTGGGATTAAGGATGGGGCCATATTGCATAGCATAGTGAAGAATGCATGTGGTCTAATTGTAACATCTCAGAGCTCCATACTGCTGTGGATAGATTATTTCTAGTACTTATACTGACTCAGCGTGTGAATCCAGACACCACTGCTTTGTTCAGTACAGACATACTCTCAGATGAAGGTGTTGAACGGGAAGCTGAGACAAATAAAAAAAAAAAGAGTATGACCTGAAAATGAAGCAGGATGGAACCTAAAGAAGCAGCAAAGGCAGAAATAAATGATTTTAATTATTTGAATTAATTTATTAAATCATTTGTCTGAAAAACCACATGGACTTATGTAAAACTTGACAGCCTGCTTCCAATGAAATTCAGTGGTACAAAAATTAAATACCCAGTTATAAATGGGGTGGTCTGTATGCACAGACCACACATAGAAAACTTTATAAGCTTAAAAAGCTTTCATGAGCTTTAAAAGAGGCAAACTTATTATTTCACATCACTTCCAGCACATACTCTTTCTCTTTGTGAGTTAGAATCCTGAAAAATTAGGATTTGGTTAATTAAATGCATCGATTTCCTCAATTCTTAGTGAAAATCATATATGCGGTCCCACAATTATTGTTTTTTTCGAGAGGCATTCTCTAGTGGGAGAGGTGACTTACAATTCCTCGATCTAAAAAGTGTAAAAAAGCAAGTGGAGAACTGTATTGTGTCCAAGTAATGGCGAAAATGTTCCTCCTAACTAGTCTTTATTAGTCATCCTTGCTGCAGTTTCAGATTTTTATTTTTTTTTAATTATTATTTAAACTATGTAGGGACAAGACCTATAGAACAGAACACTGCCATTGCATAAACATGTTAGGCAAAATTTAAAGTGTCAGGCACCTGAAGTCAATCTGTATTTCTTAAAAATTATTTGCTTACTGGTCTAGTAAGATGTCTTCTCCCTAATATCATCATCAATATTTTAAAGCTTGTAAAAGAATAGGTAATGTATGATTTTAAATTAAATGCTATTATATCCCCAAAGTCATTTAGAACTTGAAGACAACATTTTGAGATAGAATTTTAACAAGAGACATCATCAATTCAATTCTGTGATTTAACTATAAAATGTATCCTCACTTAAAATTGTATAAATAAGTTGGAGTACATGGCAACGTAAGAAAGACTGGGAGAAAAAAGTGCTAATTTAATTATGCTAATAGTACTCTTGTAAGTGCAAAAACAGATGGCAGAATGAACAACAATAGATTATTTTTTTTAATCAAGCAATTTTGAATAAATATTTCTGTTCAAAAGCAGTAAGCAACTATAGCATTGCTGGAAAGTGGTAGTTCTCAGAATATCCATTTTCCAGGTGTGCTTCAACCAATCAGTAAAAAAATAACACCCATGGTCTTATCAGTAACCTCGCTTCTGACCCTCCCTAGCGGCTATTACCAAAACAGAACTCATTTCCTGGTCAGTGAAAAATAAGCTGATCCCAATGCTGCTCTTGAGGAAAAATATGCAATGGTTGGCATTCGTGTCAGACTATGTGTGTTACTTTTAGAGTATACCTAATGGGTATGAGTAACTGAGATTTTACAAAGACCAAAAGTTGGTGCAGGAGACAAAAAGTTCTTTGATTGCATCGTCTAACTCTTTAGCCACCATGCCACACAATTAATTAAATGACCATACTGAACTTTAGAAGTATGGTTGATAATCTCTGTTGTGACCTGCTGCCACATTATAAAAAGCTAATAAAAATGGTTCCTTCTCACACATACATTTTTGTAATGATTAGTCTAATTAGCAACTTTAAACTGTTGAATATTGCAGGCCATAAACTAATGATGTTTAAATAAGTTAAAGTGCACAGCCTGTTTTTCAGAAACTTTCAAGGTCAGAAAATAAGGTCCTTGTGTTGTAGCTATTAATTTCCTTTTATTTTGATAAAAACAGAGAGAGGCAATTGTCTTTGTTTAGCATTACCCCAAGTACTATATTTCAAGTATTAGATTAAGCAAGTTTTGGCAGTCATTTTATACACGCACACACTTATAAATGTCAACTATGTAGATAAACTCTATGTATATAGCAGTATTTTATATTTATATACATGCAACAAAATGCACACTAAAGATAGCGTTCCCTTTTAAAAACACACCAAAAATGCGTGCATTTATGGAGCCAAAGAAGGGCTGGGATGTCCATCTATTTTTTCACCTTATCAGCTAGTATAGTAAAGGATATTACTTGCAAGCCTTGTCTTGTTTACATTTACGAGGACATTGCTCTACAAAGAGGTGAAATGAAGCATCCAGATGACATCTACACTACTATATTAGCGCACAATGTTATTTTATTTAGATGTGCAGGTGACTCCACGTTGCCAACTGCAAGCATTCATTTCACAAGTGCACTTGTGACACTGTGAGTTCAAACCATGATGACGGCCAAGTGGCCACCCCCTAGAATATTTACCCTCTTATAAATGAAATTAGAAAGGATATTACATATGCCATTGGTGAAGATACTTAACGTAAATTTCAGCAAAGTACTCCTTTCTAATGCTGCAATATTTGTAGATAATTACTTAAAGATAGACTGATACAAATCTTGAGAGAAATAATATTTATAAAACAGAGTTATCATTTTTGTCTTTAATTTAATCTTTAATGTTTATAAAAGAACTGGATGAGATACTCTGGCTATTTGGGGAGAGCCTATGGCAATTCTGGATTACAAGCTGTTTACTCTGTTTATACGGGGGGAAACAGAGTGACAGAGGAAGCACCATTTCTAAGGTGAAACTTTAGTTAAATTCCTTGAAGTTAAATATTAACTGTATATTCTGTGACATAAAAAAATAATATAGATTATCGACCATAAATCTATGCAAATATGTCATTAACAACTACCTGAGACAACAGCAGCCTAGTTCCCTGAGCTTTTCAGCTCTATTTCGTAATCTTCATATGTCTAAAAGCCACCTCAATGTGATGAGGGAAAGACAATATGTAGGAACACCTAGAAGTCAGTGACTTCTCCATGTCATTGCAGGGTGGGTATTCAGGAAAGTACCCAACTGACCCAACGCATGCACTGATGGATGGCTTCCAGGGGTGTCAGGGAGCTTCAGGACAAGAGCTTGCAGTCAAACTGAGAGCCGCAAGTGGACTAGGACTCACTGGAATTTACTTGTACAATCTTTGTTTTCTACTAAAGTTTAAAGCAATGTGATAAAAAAGCTTTTATTTCAATTCATTGTACCACACACATGTATATTAATAATTGCATTATTAAATAACATGTATTAATAATGTGCATTAAATATATAACCTTGGCTTTTGCCTGAAATCACTTAACTTGTGTATACAGCAAATTCCAAGGGAACTGGATAAAAATATGACCTTTCAGATAATAGCATGCAACTCCATCAATCAGCTTTACCATGTACAGCACTTCAACCCATCTGCATGTGTAATGAATCTGAAGAAAATAAAAAAAATGAATGCAAATAATTGATCTCTTACTTATAACTTTTACTTCTAACAAACTCAAGTTCATACATGTAAAGAAATACTGCACGTTACTGATCTGAAAGTGAAGCAGCGAAATTTCATCTGTGTAAAAGTTACTTTTTTAAATGAAAGCCAAAGAACTACTTGACAAGTAAAATATATCTAATTCTTATCTTTGAGTTGTCTCAACATAAAAGGAAGTTGGAAGCGAGTAGAGAGAGTATATCAACAGAATCTTCTCTAGCAACACATTGCTATTAATTTGGAGCCTACAGTAAACTTAGCAATTATTTTTAGTGTCAGATGTTCTGAAATGTGGTTATGAATCACTACCAAATTTACGTATTAAAACTTCTTACAGACAGGCGACCTCTCTGCCAAAGAATCAGTAAATTAAGCAAAAAGAGAAATTTAAAAACCAATCGGCTGTTGTTTTGTATAGCACATACATAATAACTACCTGTCTGGTGAGAAAACTGGAATAGTGAAATACTAAATATTCCACACTGTAAGTTTGTTGTCAGGTGCTTATCTATTCTGGCATTCTTTAAATACTTCTGAAATGAATCTATTTCTACCATGCACTTTAATATTCTTTAACAGCTGTACAACAATCTACATCAGAAAGAAAAAGAAAAAAAAGAAACATTCAAAGTAGTATACACCTCCTTAGTAACATTTTCCAGCAAGTTCAAGAATTGCTTTAGGCCATGAGTCCTACTGGATATAAAAACCAGCTTTCACCTTCAGAACCACACCGCAGGTCTGTCCTCAGGTCCAAAGTGAAATGTATTTCACAGTCTGAATTCTGTCCTCTGGGAATTATTACACCACATTCCAAAACCACTGCAAATAACATTTCAGTTTAGCATGATTGGCAGGTCACTTAGGAGAAGCCCTGTACTGCTTTTTAAAACTGTATCACTTTTGACACCCAGAAAGGACAGTTTTCACAGGTCAAGCTTCATATCACTGGTAGCAAGCCTAAAAGCCTATATCAAAGTTATCTGCACCATACCTACGTGTAAGTAAATAAAGAAGAGTTCAGCTTCTAATGCCATAGTGAACAAAGGGAACAACAATATTAAGAGCTCATACCAGCTCTTGGTTTAAATCAATATTTGCTTGGCCTGTTTTCCAAACTAACTTTTATACTTCACAAGTAAATATCGACTTACATCTGAAGACTGACCCAAACCAATATGACCTCCCTCCCCACACTCTTTCGCAACTCTCCATCAGTCCCTCCTTATTGCTAACACTTCTTTGTCGTATTTTTCTACTTTCCTTTTCCAAACCCTCCATTTGCCACACTGACCCTATCTCTGCCTGTCTTATTACTGTCCTTACTCAGCTCTCCCTCTGCAGGCTTCCCCATACTCATCACGTCCCTTCCTATTATTTTACAAGCAGTTTATGATCTTCCTGTTCTAGATCCATCCTAGTGTACTTTGACCCCACTTTGCTCTCTCAACACCATCTCATCTCACAAAGTGCTACAATATAATATAGATGTTTCCTTTCTTTGGGTCTTTAATCCCTCATGGGCAGATTTCTCCATCAGAATATCTCTATCCGTCCTCACACCATGAGAGCACATCTCTTTATTAGGATCATGAGCCTTAACACCCATGTATATCATAAAATGTGATGTGCCAGTGCCTTCTTAAACTTATACATGGCTGCTTTAGCAGGGGTATGGTCAACATCATATTATCAATGGCTTGTGGATATCATCACATGTTTACAATGGCTGAGCTCTCCTTGCTCTCTTTGAATAAATTGTTAGCATACAACAGGGCCACTGAACCAGTGTCCTTAAAATTGGCAGCACAAGCCCTAACAAAATTTGATTTAAAAAAAGAAAAAAGGGATCAGATTAATGAAGACAGAACACATGCCAGACAGAAGGGATGATTCAGCTGCTGTTATTCATTTGTCTTTAGATATATTTTTCTTTTAATTGTGACCAAGGGGCAAAATTAATCACTTTCTTAACCAATCAAGGGTTACAGGCAGCAATTAGGCCTCTGATAATAATCTTCAAATATACAATTGCCAGAAGTTTGCAGTACAGACACTTGTAGAAGAAGAGTTACATGGGGCTATAATTTCAAGCTCTGAAATGTTGGAGAATGAACAGGAAATACTCAAACCAATCTTTATACATAAGGGTTCAGTTATGACTGTAGTAAAATTGTGCATTTCTTCACAGGGTAAATCAAGAATTGTTAGCATTTATATTTTATTAGCAGTAAATAAACCAAGCAGATAGTAACAATATTATTCGTAAGAACCTTTGTCATTAGCCTTCTGTCTCTTAAACAAAATGTAAACTTAAGAAGAGCAAATGCATTCTTTTAATGAATTGCTGTTCCTATCAAATCTTACACTTCCGTTTCACACTAAATCCATAGTCACTAGGTAAATAATGTTTTTTTAAAAAAGATCCTGAATATAACTTTCCATTCAAAATAAAAACAAACGACACCCTAAAGAAACAAACCAGGGATTCTTCTGAGCAGGTCACTGCATAAGTCAGGCTGGTCTAGGGTAGATATTAACTGTCTAATCAACAATTATGTAAAACCTCACTTACAATACCTTTTGCTTCAAAGTTAATAAATCTCATCAAAACTTTTTGCTCCTTTGATAAACTTTTTAAAAAGCAAATGGGGAAATTTTTCAAGTAAGAGTTTTGTTGGAAATTAGTGGGAAGAATTTATTCACATGGCCTGCTTTTATTACGAAATCAAAGGGGTTGTTTCTTAAAAATAATGTTTTTTTCAATCTTCAATCATTTTATGCAAGAAATACTTTTGCTTCTATACTTGTCCATTAGGTAGATGCATTCAATGAGTTGGAAAAGTATTTGATTAAGCCTATCTTCTTCCCCATCCTTACAAAAGAGCTGAACAAAATCAGAAATGAGGAAAAAACACTAATAAACAAAAACATTGAAATTATTTGTACTCTATTTTAAACCAAAATTAGAGGTATTAGAATTGCTGGAGAACCCTTTAAAATTATTTATTCCTTACTGAAGCGAGTAGACAAGGTGATAAATCAAATAAGGCATCTCACAACAGACTCAGATATGTCAGTTTAAGCCATGTTCCAAATTCATGCAGGAAGTTGTTTCCACTCCACCCAAGTGTACCACGGAAGGGAGTCAAGGGCTGTTGGCTGTGAAGATCACTACATCATTCCCTCATAGGCTGTTGGCTAATGGAATTGGTGCATATCCATACTGACAGCTCATGACTTCTGCTCAGGAAGAACCTTTGACTAGGCAGAGAACTCTCCATTGAAAGATAAAATAAAATAAAAACCATCTGCTGGTAACAGAACATAAACTTCCCATAAATATTTGATCAAATATTACCCAACAAAGCTGTGCTCTCTTTATGGACAGATAAAAATTAATAATTATTATTTAGAGTAGAACATCTGCTTTGATGTCTTTGACCATCATTCAATGGACTTAGCTAAAATATTCAATTTGTAGGGAAAATCATTTTAGTGATCTGGATTAACATGGGGAGATTTACCCAATCATCAGCATGAAAAAGCAAGTGAGAGAACATACACTCAAAAAGATACTTCCTCTTCATTTAACTCCTGCAAGATTTCCTAAAAGCTTTATCTGAAACCCACTTGAAAATTTTGCTTGATAGCATGTGAGTACAGTACATACCGGCAAGTGTCAGATGGATTTCAATTCTGAACAGAGATCTAACCACAAATAACTGCCAAATATGTAACTAAACAAGGAGGTAAATCAGGAAAGTCAGTAAGCACTACAACATCTCTTCTAGTGTATGAGGAGCGTTTTCCAGATTAAGGACCATTTTGTTTGCCAAAGTGCTTACAATACTAACATTCCTCTCTTTTTCATGTAACATAAAGTTGCTTATCTGTAAATGTTGTTTGTGATTGTCTCTACTTCAACCATTCTACGACCAACCCATTCAAAATATAGAGCTCCACTACCTAGGAATTACAAGAATGAAGAACAACCACAAACTGTGAAGACTGAAGTTACACACAGTAGCACACAGATCAGGAAGATTATTAGTTGCATAAAATATTAACAGCAATGCCATTTGTATCGCTCATGAAGTGGAACGCTAATTAGCACCACAATCCCAGATGCTTCCAGGCACAGACTGGGGAAGGATGGGGGTCTCCCACCTTTTCCTTGCCATCAGTGCCACGGACTCACTTACAGTCCCCTCTGAGACATGGAGCCATCCCTGTTTCCATCCCCAACCACGCTGGATTCCCGTGTCCAAGATGAGGTGGAGGTATTAGTTAAGGCAAAGATTTTACACATCCCAGTTCTTCTAGACTTCATTTCCCAAACTGACGAAGCTACCATCACATCAAATAAAACTCAAAAAGGAAAGAGATAGTTAAAGCATGTCAAAATGTTCCAACATTTAACTGGCTTTTAAGATGCATCAACATACTGTAAATGTCCATCAGTTGTGACCTAACAGGACAGAATCTATGTAAATTATGTTATTATTCTACCCTAATTAAACTGTGAGTCACATACAAGTCTTCTATCTATCACTAAGCTTCTTACAACTTCAACATCTTTTCTAATGACTTTCAATTTACTTCAGTTGCAACTGTGCAGTAGAAGGGGCAGAGGAAACAATGACAAGGTATCGCTTTACTTTTCTCTACCTTCCATATTTGAAAATTGCAAATCCGCACTTGAAAGAACAACATTCAGTAAGTTTAAAAAGGCAAAAACTATAGGCTTCAATTTCTACCGAACATATCAAAGTAAGTGTTAAGAAGATTTTGTATTATACGTGGTTTGCACTGGTTTTCTGGAGAGCATATTTCTGGAGTTTCTGTTCTGCAGAAAATGGGAATATCAGATTATTTTTGGGGTGAGGTTGTGGGGGCTGGAAGAGACAGGTGGTGTTTGCATTTTTGCTTACAGAAGTTAAAAAAAAGGGAAAAGGAGAGAGGGGAGAGAGAAGAGAATGAAGAGAGGAGTTGGGATTCTTTCAATGTGAAATGATAACAAATGAAACAAGAAAATGGCTGTGTTGGAGGAACTATTTATATGTTCTGCAAATGCTATTCCTCATTCTTCCTGCTTCTTCATGATACTGCAAGTATTGTGTATTTGCAGACTTTTGGTACATTCTGGAGGAGACATTTCCCTCCACATGACCACTTCCAGTTATGCTGAATTACCTCCTTGAAAATATGTAAAAATAGATAAATAGAGTTAAGATTAGATAGACAGATAGCTAAAATAAGGACACATGAGGAATAAGGTTTAAAAAAAATAATAATAAAAAGAGATAAGTATTCTGCCATGCGTCTTGCCTGAATATTCTTATAATCAAGCTGGCTACCATTTCAAAAACATATCACATGTCCATTATAAAAACTTACTTAAAGGAAAAGTAAAGAATTCTTTTCACCAGGAAGGGAAGTGATGCATTTCATAGGCAGCAGGTTTTTCTTCAGTGTCCCACATATGCGGATTTGGCCTTGGGAGTGTGACAAAATGGTAGATAATCATAACAATCCATGCAGATTTTGGCTACAACCATGCGATAGAGCTTCCTTATCCAGGAATTTCCCATTACCCACAACCCATTATTTTTCCAGGACCTCAGTTCTGTCCAAACCGTTTTCAGTTTCCTTAATGCATGTAGTAGGTAATGCCATTATTTTGGGTTTGCACTACCTTTTAAAATGTGTACCTAGCAACCAGATAAACAACCCTAACTTTTAAACTCTTACATTTTGTTTTATATTAGACTAGTTTTATAGAGCCAAAGAATAAAATAAAAGAAAGGTAAACATACTGAATGCTACTGATAAGAAAGATTGATTACTTCAGATTTCTCTTTGTGTTTACTGACAAAAGGCAGTGTGCAGTAGCACACCAGGTTTGTTCTGAGTGAAAAATGAAGCCTAGTTGGTAGATTAAACATCTACAAAATGATTCCTTGCAGAGTACAGTATGGCTTTTTGCACTCTAATATCTTATGCAGCAAATCTGACTAAATTACATCTTTAATAAATCATTTAGTACTTACCACATTTTGCTAATTATTTCAAAATACTGTAATCCTACATTATTTATATGTTAATTTTTTTATCCTAGAAGAACAATACCGCACACAGTGAATTGGCACCTTCAGTAAACAGCAATATGAAATATATAACTACCAAGAGAAGCCACCATAAATATGCAGCAAAGTGCTCATTTAAGATTTGGACAAGGCTAAACATACAATGCATATCCTTCATGCAACTAAGGTGGAAAAATCAGAAGTCACAAAAATAAAGCTGCAAAAAATGAGAAGACAGATATGTAACCACAATCATGCATGAATAATTACAAATTTCAAATGTAAAGATCATTCAAATAAATGTAACTGATGGATAATCCTCACAGGGTGCAAGTCAAAGTAAACAGACAGTCCACTTTAGAAAGTGTCTAGTGAATTGATTTAACAAGTTTAATGTGAACATCAGTGTGGGGCTATTACTGATCGTAAGCTTTACTGATGTTATTTGTTCGCTTGGAAAAATACCGCTCTTTGGAATGAGCACATTAAGGCTAAAATTGCAGAGAAAACCCTATTACAACTTTATTGCTGGCAAATTGGAACCAAACCTTGTCTGTATATCAATTACTTAGAGTTACCACAGAGATAAATCCTTTTTTTTTGTATAGGCTCAATCTTGAAGACAGTGATGAGAAAACTCCTTATTATACCCTACCAACATCACTAGGTTTTCTTAGCAATTTCAAGAAATTGTCAATTAAGTTCTTTTTATTAGGTTCCAAAAGCTGTTAAGTCAAACACAAATCTATCATAAGGCTTGTAACAGCATGTTATTTAGGCACATTTCAATGTTTCACTCTTTCATTATCCACCTACCCAAACCCTAATCAAAAGTTCTCATAAAGTGAAGGAGTTTTCAGTTCTGCCATCTCAAGGTTCAGATAAATTTAGAGCAAGTGAGCTCTCATTTCTTGTAACTGGTCATATAAGGAATGCCCATTTAGTGAGTAGAAATATCATTATTTAGATGGCTTTAGATACTACTGCAGTTGTTCACAAGATCATTAATGCTGAATGACACACTGCTGTGTAATTGCACAGGATAGTTAAAGCAATAATATTTACAAAGTCTGTCAAATAGTAGTACAAATGCACCTATTTTTATGTGCCTTGCTGCCTGGTAGGGTTTCCTTTAAGACAAATCACTACCTCTAAAAACAACAGTCGATAAGGGAAGTTGTTGTACAGAACCCAGAGCTGCAACACTGAAATGAGATGTACTCCTTGCTCCCTGAGCCAAGAGAAGCTAAACTCTTTGTAGGAATGATACTTTCAAGTCTCCAGGAAGCATAGAGAGTCAGCTATTGCACATAGGAATGGCACAGCGGAGAGCCGAATGGGTCAGCTACCCAGACAGGTACTTGCTTCAAGTCCCAGACAGAGACAGAGTACCTGAGAAAAAGGGTGCGGGGAGGGGAAGGAAAACAAAAGACACATACTTTTGATGAAGAACTATGGCTAGTCACTAGTACTTCAATATTTCTATAGTAGTCACACATCTTACTAGCTTTAGTAATGTTAAAACACAGGCTTACATTCTGTACCCGGTAATGCATGACCCAAACTTATTAATAAGGGAATAGTATGGTCCTCCATCTGACTATCCCACCTATCAAAAGAAATTGGAAATTATTTTGTGCTCCTCTAGTTGGTTCTCACAAACTGATGAACAGGGCTGCTTTTGTTTGACTGGAAAGAGGAACATACTATAAGCATATATAAATCCGAACATTAAAAAAGCTAACTAGATGCGTTAGAGCTAAATGGACAGCTATAGCAGCTAGAGTTAAAGGTATCTTAAGATAAATTACCATGTTGCAAGACAGAAAATGGGAGTACAGTAGTGCAGGGGCAGCAGTGCAAAAAGACTCAAAAGTTACAACGTAGACTTTTGTGCTTAAATAGTCTTTTTTTTTTTTTTTTTTTTCTTCAGAAGCTGGCTTCATGTACAGCCATCCCAATTCATTCTATACCATCCTGACTAGCTGGTCACAGGCTAACGACATTTGAAGAGGAAGAAGGTCAAAGCTATCATTACAGTGGTGACAACCAATCACAGTGGAAAAAAAAAAGTTTTATTTATTACACTTAATATAAGAAACCTTTACTGTGGAATATAATTGTACTGTCACTACACACCAGAGATTTTTAATCCCCAATCATTTCAACATATTTTACAGTTCATTACCTTTTCAGTTAGATATTGCAGGAAAGACTCTCCTGAGTCTACACAAAAGCCTTAAAAATTCTACTATTTTTACTCTCATATTTCACCTATATGAAAGAGTGGATGATAAATTTCAGTGAAGAAAAATACACATATTCTGCATGAGGTCAGTAAAGAATAAAGAGGAAAAAACCCTGCCAAAAGAGTCAAAACATTATGTTAAAATTCTAAAAAGATCTAACATTTTGGTCATGAAGCCATAAAATCTAAGTAAGGTGTTTAGAAGAAGTTGAGCATGGTACTGTGGCACACAGTATAGCATTGTCTCAGCTAAACAAGATGGACTGCAGATCTCCCCAGTTAATACACAGTGCTCTAACAAACAAATACAAAGTTATATTGCCTCTAGGAGGAGATTACCTCTTATGATTCTCATAAGTTCTAATAAGTGTCACTGTGAAAAGGTAAGCAATTGTATCACTGTGAATTATATTCTGTAAACATCTATCACATATGGTCATTTTTTCACATAATATAGCTCCCAAGCCTTATTCTCTATTGACTGAATATAATCCAGACTTCATAACAAAAAATTACACTCTTGACATTACGAAGGTTGTCTAGTTAACTAAATCACAATGTAAAAATACAATTTTGCATTCTCCTTTTTGGTTTTGTTTTGTTTTTAAATTGGTAAAATAGGCCCTGAAATACTAATTCAGAAAGTACTATACACATGGAGAGAGATCTATTTTTCTTCAAGTTCTATTTTATGTGGGAATTCATTACAATCTCCACTTCAGCACAAATGGGCCATGCAATAAATAGAAATTAAAAAAAAAAAAAAATCCAACACACCATCACATATAGCAAGGAAACCTCTGACTTTCCTCACTAAATTTCACTGATATGTCAAAAAGTAAATCTAAACACATCACTGTTTTTCACACGATCTTTCAAGTAGATATTATTTCTTTTTAGAAACAGCCTGTTTGCATTCTAATAAAATAGAACTACACTTCTTCACTGTCAAAGAAGAAGAAACACAGTTTGGGATATATCAACACAATACACTTGAAGAAAAGCAATGAACAACCAAAACAGAATTTGCCTTTTTTTTTTTTTTTTTTTTTTTTTTTTTTTTTTAGTTGTGCAATTTTAAACAATTAAAATTAGTGCAGGTAAAAGCTTGAGTTACCTGAACTGACTCTTATCTTACCAATTAATTTCCTTGACAAAAAGATACATGGGAAAAAAACCCCAACATATTAAAATTCTGGTAGGCACAAGAAGAGGGTGCCTAGGTCTAATAAACAAGAGAGAATACAGAAAAAAATGAGCAACTCTCAATCTGAAATAGCAAATTAGAAAAACTGTAGAAAAAAGGAATCACATAAAGAGAATAAAAAACGTAATCAGCAATCACGAAATTGAAGTCTTCACTATTTTCCACCATATTTTCTTCAAGGCCAGTTAAAGCAAAATCAGTGGAATTTATGCTGACACAAAGCAGATGCAACAAAATACAAAAATATTTCCTTCACTTTCAAGAATCATTCAGAAACCTTACTCTGGTAAGAACCAGCTACCACACAAAAAAGTACTCCGGAAAAATGCATCAGAGTTTGGGCTTGCTGGGCAACCTTGAGATATCGCCATCAAAAAAAATAATTCTCTAATTCTGTAGTGGAATCTTGACCCGTTGAAAATAATTTGCAATTTTCTTTGGCAATGGAAGGGCTGGCAGTATTTTGCCATTGAGTTTTGCCATCAGTTTCACTGTGCCTGGATTTTACTTACTGGCTGATCATGTACAATGGGAATCCATTCTTGAGCAGCAATTCTTTGGGCTGCTTTGAGCTGAAAATAAACTGAGAAGAATTTTGACTACTGGAAGACTTGGCATAGATATGAGATCCAAAATAACAGTACTAGCAAAGAGAGTCAAGGCTCATGAACCTCTCACAGCAGTTCAATTCAATAATAATTTTTAGTGAAGATATTCCATATTTGTGCTGATGTAAATATGACATAGCTATACGAATGCAAGCTCCTCAGCTGGAGTTTTACTAAGACTTGACTACAATGGAGGGCTTATCCACTTGAATCTGGTCAGCATGTTATAAAACATCGATGACTAAACTGTCACTGCTGGAAAAATTCTGCTTAATCAGGAGGCTGAAGAGCGAGAAAGTAGTTTAAGGTGAGGATGTTGAAAGGCATTTAAGAATGTTTTGCACTTAACTCTCAAAATATTTCTACAAGGCTCTAATGTGAGAGAATAAAAGTTCGAAGGAACACAATGCTGAGAAGACAGGTGCAGAATTGTCATGAGTAGAAATTTAAGGCAGACTTCCCATTCAACTCTCAATTCTCCTTTTGGGGGAATGAGGCTTCCAGCTGTTGAACCAGACCAGCTAAAGCCTTTATTTACCTCCTTTCACCTGGAGTTCATTCATCTAAAAGCTGGAAATATTCACCCACTTATCTATCAATGGAACAGGATATAGGACAAGCAATTGGACATCCAGTTACTACACCGATCAAAGAAAAACATTTTTTTCCTGAAAAAGATGAGGCTAGCTGAGGCTGACAAGATTTTCAAGGTTTTTTCATAGTATATGTAACACAGGTTTTATGAGCTCGAGTTATCTTGGAAGCCAGAGCATCTGGCACTGCAGGATGTCACACTTGAGTCCAAGGTACTCACATGGCCAAGGTTATAAACAAAAGTTGAATTCTGCCATTCATTTCTACTTCTGTGTCTATGTACTTTCCTCTTGTGTTTTAGAGTTTAAACAGTTTTAGAATCCTAGCATCCATTTATGCGAGTGCATCAGTAGACTGTAGTAACTTAAATAACGTTCTTAACATGGGAGGGAACTCATCTGTCCAAAATTTCCAAAAGACAAGGTTAATTTAGGAGACTTTTTCATAGGTAAATTTTTCTAGCAAAATATCTCTTTTAAAAAAAAATGAGCAGAGAATCTGATATTCCCTTTTTAGAGAAAGGAGTGTCATCAGGATGTGTAAATAACTCAGTATTATATACACTAGGGGGTTTTGTACATAAGAATAAAAAATGATTGGAAATGTGCAAATTTCTAAAGGTACAGTCTTTGGAACCAGGGAAATGTTTTCTCTCTATGCAATTAAGGAAAATACACACTCAATATACATTTTCTGAAACTACATTGGCAGAGAGTTGAGAAAATAAGAACTCAACAATGAATATTTGGTAATATTTGGTTAATATACGCGAACTCTAAAATTGCTTGACTAAAATAAGAAACATTTAAAGAAACACTTTAGTAAAAGAAAGCTATTTATTAATTTGCCACCTATTTCTTCCTCCCTTTTTTGATTCTTCCTGTGGGTTTCCTTCTTTTACGCTTTCACCTATTACACTATTATCATTAGCAACCAGCATTATCACAACAGGTGAAAAACTGCAGAGTTTATACCCCAGTAAAAGGCTGGAGCATAGAAAACTGGTACAAAAGACAGATTTTTAAGCATGAGAGGACTACAAAATTATTTTAATCTTTTACAGAAAATCCTCGGATCAGTAGATAAATGCTAAAACCAGACTTATTTAAAGCCTTAAAACTATTTTCATGTTGAATCAATATGCATGCCTAGAACCTTGTTTAAGAAAACTATTCACCATGCAAAGTTTTAAATGCACAGTATCAAAGAATAATTTTTGACATTTTGATTCATACATGCTTATAAAGCTCCAAGACAACATGGTTTAATTATAAAACATATTTCTACTGCCTTAGTCATGCCAATTAAATTTGATTGGATACTTTCTTTATTCAACAAGCCCCTTTCATGTCATTTTAATTTACTGTCAAAGCAGCCTGAATATTGGAAACTAAATTATTTACTACAGCCCATAAGCCAATAATGTTCCATTTGTCTCGTACAGAGGGAGACTAGACTAACAAGATTATTAAGGACATTACTTGTAATAGCGAATGTCCTTCACTTTATTTGAGCTTCATGCTGTGCTTTCAGAGATCATACTTCAAAAGAGCTCCATTTCATTCCATCACAGAACCTCTGATATAAATTATTCTTTGCTAGCTTTGTAATACTCTGATCACAGAGAAAGTGGACTCGATCTTGTTGGGTAGAAACAGAGGCTTCTTTTCTAAGATAACTACATAGTTTATTTGTGCTAAACACCTTTGATGTACTCCCTTGTGCCAATAATGCAGAACAGGCAGAAATCAGCTAAATTTATCATACAATGATAACATCTCGGAGATTTAACTCACAAGGGCTTTGGTTGTCTTTGCAATGATTTCAAACCAAATTCTGCAATCTAAATGCATGTGGTTAAAATCAATCTTGTAAGTTCTTAAAAACACCGTGTAGAGAATGCAATAAATGTAATGCAGAACAGACTTCAGGAAACCAAGAGATCTAGCATTTCACAAAAAGACTCTTGAAAAATAGAATACAAATGGTCTAAGATATAAGCCTGTCAAACAGACTGATAAATTGATAAAGGATCACAAACACAAAGAAAGACTGAAAAGATAATAAGCTGGGGAAAGTAATTTTTGTCCTAATGTTAGATCCACTCTTTTTATTATGACTCAAGTTCAGCAAGACTCTTAAACAGATTACTAACTCAAAGCAAATGAATAATCTTGTTTAAATCAATGGAACCGCTTACATGTCTAAAGTTAAGCACATGTTTAAATCTTTTTCTTAATTGAGGAGATTTTTTATTTATGATACAGGAAAGTATTTGAAAGGATCAAAAAGCAGCACAGAGAACTAGAAAGGTTTTTGAAAAATTGACTAGGAAAACCCTTCAACTTTAGAAAAAGACAGCTAGCTTATGGAAAAAAAAACCTCCTTCAAGAACACTGGAAGAAAGGTAGAACATACAGTAACTCCTCTAGCCTCACATACATACACAAGAAAAACATTCAACCTGGTGCAGTATGTGGTATGTTGAATTTCAGTTGCCCGCATTAACAGGGAGATACATGATTATTAAATACCAGCCCCATTTCTTCTGCATACAACACTGACTATGCTGAGTTAAGGAGATAAATTTGAAATAGTTGTAGAAAAAAGTAACTTAGGAAATAACTGAGGGTAAGTACTGTAATTCTCACCTACTTACTAGCACTTGTGAAAACTGGTATTATGCCGGCTTTGCTATTTTCATCCATTTTAATTACCTTTTGTTTTAATGATGTAGATACACCCTGAAAGTTCACATGATACAGTGAGATAGCTGTGAGAGAGCGAGTAAGGAAGACGACTACAAAGATACAAGTCTCTTCATATCTGTCAAGAAAATGGTGGAATAGCCAGATAGTTTAAATGCCTAAAAACTTAAAGACCTTGGAAACATTCACCAAAAATAGGGCCAAGTATAAATGTCTTAATTTAATATACTAAGGATGGACTTTCATCAGTATTTCTGTATGCCTGTTAGGTTACCTGTTCAGGACATTCACTGCTTAGAGCTTTTAAATGACAATAAACAAAATAAAATAAAACAAAGTTCTTGAATATGCAGAAATAAAAAGTAGGAAAAGACAGCAGCAATTTTTTATTGACAAAAGCACTTTCTTATGATGAAGAAGGGCATGAGGTGATAATTTAGTGTTCCAGCACAGATTTACTGGAAAATGGCCAAATATTTCAAAGCAAACACAGCTGTAATGTTTATGTTAAAAACAACAGGCTATGACGGCAGTCAGTCAGACATTCTGTATCCTTCAAGTACTGAAAATAAATTGTTTCTTTTCACACAATAAAGACAGAGATTGCTAAAGTGTAACACAACAGAAACCTTTGAGAAAATGGTGTCCTCCTTATAGGAAGGATTTTTTTATTTGCTTTTTTGAATGCATCTTAAAGACAATCCCATTCACTAGCATCACTTTACAGTTTTGATGAAATCAGAACTGAAACTTAGAAATAATGCTACTAATCACGTTACTGCCATTAATGCCAAAATCCATGAGAACGGAGACAAGTTTTAGTTCTTTATGCCTTCAAGGCCACTTTGAGTCTTTTTTTACAAATCTGGATTAGAACTATGTATGTTATACATATAAAAAGTGCATGAGAATAGTTACAGGCCGCTCCTGAGAACTGAGCAGAAATTTGCCTTTAAACGGAGGGACTTTATCAAAGTGAGGATTGCAGAGTTTGATTCTACAAAATCAGATACGGCAAACACACACTCTCTTTTTGTTGTCTATGTTAATACGTGGCACCTCTATTTTGCCTTAGTACAAATTTACCAGGACATACTAAATGAAAAATAATTCTGCGGCTCACATAAAAAAAAGACTTACTGTAATGTTTGTATATTGAAATGTATTTTATGACTCTCCTGCACTTAAGATATGCTTCCCTATGAATATTTAAATAAAGATGTTCCTAAGGCTTACTGTGTACTTAACCGATCTCCCCCGAAAATTTAATAAGGTATACAATCCTAAAAATAATTCTGATTACAGAATATTTATTTTTCATTTTTAGATTCCATTATCAAGAGCTGCAAAATCTAGATGTATTTCAGCTACTTGGAAGTTAAAAACACATATTCAAGCTTGGTGGGGTTTATTCATTTGACATATACTGATGGACGAGAACGCAATGAGCGTTCCTTTCAAACCTTTGAGAAGGTGCTATCTATCACACAGGACAAATATAAATATTTCCTAGCACAGCTAAAAAAAGTGAAAGAAAAATTGGGAATTAAAAAACACCTCCAAAACCCACCCCTGAATTCAGAAGATAAATCCCATAATGTCCATGTAATTTTGTATGAATCAACAGCATAGATTCTAAATGTTAAGCTGTCTTGCAAGCGGTAATCCTTGTGTGCTTCCCGAATTGTCACTGCTTTGTCTTCACACCACTAATGCTTTTTTAGCTCATGAGCTGATCAATGTTTTAATCCTTTTTTCTAAATAATTTTTTAAAGAAATGTGCTAAGAATGCATAAGATTCTCATTTTCTGCAGGAAAAAGTATAAATGCAGTATTAAAAAAAACACCCCACACAAATATATATTGCATTTCTATATAAGGCACATTAAATTTGTCTCTTAATATATGTCAGCTCCCTTTAAGTATTTTATGCATTCATGTATCTAAACACAGGAATGCATTAATGTATATGAAATATAGGCACAAACATAAAATATTAAAATATACTATATTCAAAGTAGTCATTAAGGTTCATTCTAGCGATTCTATCCCTGGGAAAACACAAATTCATATGGTCCCCTTAACTGCCCAGGATACATATAATAGGAGCTGGAACTCAGCTGAGGGAATTTTGAAATCCAGTCTCCTGGTTTTTTATCCCAAATATTTATTTTATATGGGCCTAGGTGATAGGAAACACTTCCTTTTTTATATTCATGTAAGTTTTTTGATAAACAGCGAAGCTAAAGTAATTCAATGGTAAATTACGCCTTGTAAAGCTATACAGAAAGATGTTCAACAAGTAGTTTCATGTCACTTTTCTCGATTTATGTTACAGATATGTTTGTATTAAAAGAAAAAAAAGGTTGAATTCTTTAACATTTCTGTATAAAAAACGATGTGCATAAACTAATGTGGGTTTTTTTCCTGATTGAACTTTATACACCATGTTCCATTTTGACTGAAACAGTGAAATAACTAGCATGTTGCCTCTCTGAAGCCGAAAGCAATTTCCTTTTCTAATTTTAGTTATGCAAAGCCTATGGGCATCATCAGCATTTAGTAATTAGTTTTATAATTACTGCTGTTTTGCTCACTGTCATTCAATTTTTCTTACAACATGGTCTGGGATTGAAACATCCCACATCCACAGCTGTGTAAATTGCCATCCATTTATAAGACAAAAAAAGTATCATTCAACATACATCATTATTCAGTCAAGAATGTGTTATTGGTACTTAGGTGATGCTTTGAGTACATAAGCTGCCCAGTAAAATACAAAGAAAAATATAATTCAAATACTTAGTAAATGCTGTATAAGACAGGAAAGTCTGGAAAATCTAAATTGGAAATAAAAATTTCCATTAAATAATATTTCAGTCTATTATTGACACCAGTATCTGTTCCAAACATGGAAAAAAAAATAGCTTTTTGTTTAAAGAAGTATTCAGGTACTGAGCTGAAAATTCAGATTTGTCAATATTGTAATTTGATCATTACTGTTACAAGATTTTTTAGTCTGGCATCTAGCTACAAAGTCACCAAACCTAGAATTACCTATCAATATAGTATCAACATATTTAGACAGAATATAGCAAAATATTCTACATCCTTGACCAATTAATTTTCTGAATCCTAAAAATACAAATGTGTTTTGGTATAACATACATGTTTAAATCCAACAATTTGTCTTAAAGATGTTATAATCCAGCAAAATTAGAGATTGGCTAGAATTCTTACATTACTCTTTTACAAAAGTTATTTTAAAAAATTTATAATTTTTTGAAATTTATTGTTTGAAATATGATGTTAATTTTGAGTTTGTAAAAGCTAGAAAAGTAATAGTCAAATAAGAATGAAAAATCTACGTTCTCTTCTTAAAATAAGCATAATTTCTTCAGTGAGCAAGAAGTGCTTTATTTTCTAGATCATGTCTCATTTAAAATAACAATCATGACGAGAAGAAAATCTCAGTACTTAAAGGGGGCCTAAAGGAAAGATGGGGAAAATCTTTTTAGCAGGGACAGGTGTGACAGTACAAGGGGTAATGGTTTTAAACTGAAGCAGGGTAGGTTTAGACTGGATATAAGGAAGAAATTCTTTACAATGAGGGTGGTGAAACACTGGAACGGGTTGCCCAGAGAGGTAGTGGAGGCCCCATCCCTGGGAACATTCCAGGCCAGGTTGGACGGGGCTCTGAGCAACCTGATCTAGTTAGTGGTGTCCCTGCTGACTGCAGGGGGGTTGGACTAGATGACCTCTAAAGGTCCCTTCCAACCCAAAGCATTCTATGATTCTATGAAAATTCCCACAAAAGGTTCTACTACCATGTCAGTCAGCCACCGTGGATGCCCACCCGCTCCAGCGGAACCACCTTCCTTCAGCAGCAGTGAGACCGGAGGACACCAGCGCAAATGCTCGGAACAGGACATCAGCAATGGCACAACACATATTTGCAATTCCCTCCTTCCTACCAGAAAGCAGAATAATATTGTCCTTTTAATCTTATTCCCTATCTTTTCCCAAGCTTAGCTAGGAGAAAACAGCTGCTGCTAAACATAAGGCTATCATAGACAAAGGGCAAGACTGTGCTCAGCCCGGTGAAGGGGTAGAGGAGATACTCTACTGCAGAGGAAGAATTTAGGCAGCTTGCTTTCAAGGATTTTTGCAGTCATGTCCTCTATTTTACGTTCTGTGACACAGCTAAAGTGTCTTACATTTCTGTCTCAGTGAATCGATGAGGAGAATAAAATAATTCTAAACATTTTTTGCTACTCTTTTTATTGAAAAATATCTTAGTTTTGAATATTTTTTAGTGTATATATAGCATTCAATATGACCCGAGTCAGAAAATTCATTGGTTTCCCACAGAACAAAATTGTAGACCCTTAAACAAAGCCTGAAAAATAAAAACAAAGCTTTGCCCACAGCCACCTACAGAGTATGGGACAAGAAGATCCTCAGAGTCAAGACTCAGGCAATGTCAGCAGCTGTTACTTATTATTCCTCCAGCCCTTACTAACTGTTCTTACCTATTGCTCCTTACATATCAACAGTTACAGACTGCTCCACCTCCACTCTCACTAATAAGGTCTATAAATTGCCTCTGTGGGCCTCTCAACCTTATTCCTCCTACAGGAAGGTGGTCGACTCCACTTACACAGGGTTACCAGCAAGGCTGTACCATCAACACAGTGCAAAGCTCCCACCTTGGCTTGACCTGCTGTAGTCCAGCAGAACCACGGTCTCTCTGAAGGCCACAAAATGGCAAGGGTATCTGTCCCTGGGGACGCAGGTCTGTCAGGAAATCTCAAACAAAACAACAAAGTATATCTTTGAAGGACTGATGCCTACACACCACGCCAACAGCCAGCTTTCATCTTTTATGAATCTTTTTGTGTTTCCTCTTTTACGATGGCAGAACTTTTCAAAATGACAAAGGGGTTTTTTTGAGTTTTTCTGCTGGCTTTTGAGTGTTTCTCTTGGTTTTGGAGGGGGTTTTTGTTGGGTTTTTATTCTTAGTGTATGAAAACCCGTGTATTGACAAATATCATTACCTTCTCTGTCTCCATTATTTAAAAAGAAATACAAAGGAACCATAATGCACATAACTTTTGAGTAGAAGAAATAATTTCCATTTTTGAAGCTCTACAAACATATAGCCAGTTGGGAGATTATCTGACTATATGCAACTACATCACTCTTTCAGGTGAAAAAACCCCCAAACCCCAGAAATCCAAACACAAAATCTGTGAAATCCAGATTTATGTATTCGTGCCTCAGAAGTTTTGGGCTCCAGTTACCAGAACACATAGATCCACATGCAAAGCTTTTTCAATGCTTTTCTTGAAATACTGAGGGAAACATACCTGAATAAAACCAAATTATATGTAACAGAAGAACTGAAGTATTTTGTGCATTGATGCACCATTCAAACTCAATGAAAAGCATGCCATACATCGTGCCTTCCGCTTATTTAAATGACATGCTACACAGTATTTCAAAAAAAGCTGCAAAATACCCTCTTTACATATTGTTCAGGACAACTATTACTAATCTATGGGAATATAATTACAGAAAGATATTTTAGAAGCTGGATAACTGATTAACTGGAATCTATTTAGGAGCCTGTTTATAAACAAGGACACAATTTGGTGATGAAAAGCCAGCAGAGGGGGTTGAGCTAACCTTCCTGCACTCCTAACGGTGAGTGGGGCTTTGGGAATTCTGCACCTGTAAGTCAAAGGGCCTGAAAATCCCCTCTTTGCTTCGGATGGACCCAGTAAAACGTTGCAAAGGGGGAATAGAGGATTCACTGTGGAAGAAATACTGTCTGACGGATGGAGCAGATAACATAAGTTATTAGCTGTAACACTGACTTTTTTGCTAGCTTTTGAATACACTGCAATAACATGTGCAAAGTATTTTGAGATCTTCAAATTACGATTCTCATCTAAATGTGAAGAAGTAATATTGTATATTCCAGAAACCTCTTCATTCATAAAATATTCCTGGCCATATGTCTGTAAACTAATAGCAATCACCAAAATGGCATGAAACATGGCACAAAAAAGTGTGAAAAATAACACATGACATAGATCTGATACATCTTCAGGAAGAAGTTTCAGGGGAAAACACTCCAACACTAGCAACATTCAGTGGCTACCAGAAATTTATTTCTTCTCATTTTGTCAGTGCCTATTAATCCCAACTATACTGACAGTCAAAGGTTAAAAAAGGGAATAAATTAACATTATTGTCAATCATTACATACAGAAGAATAATTAACTCTGTATGTTTATTTATCTACTTTTGCTACTTGATTAAATGAATGATTGATGACAGGTTCCTTGTTTTCTCTTCTTTCTTTTTGTCAGTATAAGTGATCAGTATGAAACTAAACGAAGGCATTAAAATGAAATTGTTAGAAACAAAATATACTACAGATGGATTCACATGATTTCAACTTTCTTACTACTCTATTGCAACTTACTAAAATATATTTAAAGAAATATTAAATAACAGAAAGAATCTGTAACCTGACTTATTTTCCTCTCAAAAATTATGCATTAATATTTAGGTTTCCCTTTTAAAAAAAGTGGTTTAAAAGTTCTGCAGACAAGCCATGCAAGTGACCGCAGTTATCCAATTTGTCCTTGGATAAATATCCAATTTATCATTGCATAACTCATAACCAGCAGTGTGTGCAAAGAGGCCAAAGCGTTCTTAAATGCTGGCTAGCGTTCTGAGTAACACAACCCTAGTAAAGAGTTTTGGGGAAGAAATCAGGGCAAATACGGGTATGGTAAATTGAAAAATTGTCATTTTGGTAATGTAAGATGAGGAACGAAAATAACAGAGAGAGAGAGCAGAGTCTCTCTTCGGTCTGCCCATATGAGTACACCTGATCTCCTCCCGGCAGCCTGCTGCCAGGCAGGGCAGTGGTGAGTGACACTGTTTCAGATCCAAGGGTTTTCTTACTCACTTCCAAACAAGAGAAGCAAGATCTAAAGTTCTGATATCACTTCCTTTAATGTAGCACAGAACTGAAGTTAATTGCCCCAAATTTCTGTAGACAGACAAAATCCCAAGCCTCTGAAGTGAGGACTGAAGCACGGTTTCCCTTGAGCTGACCAAAGACTGCTGGCTGGCCTACAAAAGTTAACTGAATGTAACTGCGTTTTTGGAAAGCTAAAGGAATTGACCTAGAAGTCTGAGGAGACAGCTTTTGTATGGGATCAAAAAGAAAGTAAAATATCTTTTTCCTAAAGCAATTCACAGGGGTAAATGGCTGAGAGCTTGAAACCTTTGTCTGTTACTTAGAGAATTTACTGTTGAGAACTCAAACTGAAGGAAGTCACCGGCAAAATCTGCAGCTTTGTTTAGGCTTGTGAAGAAACTACCTGACTCTGAAGAAGCCACTTTTTCTTGAAGAAAAGGCTTACGTCTCTTTCCATTACTTGGAAAGACTGGAGACAGCTGAACTCAAATCATGCAGATAGTCTGAGTCCACTTAACTCTAATTTTGAACCAAGGGAAGTCTGGATTCAGCAGGAGTTATTTTCTTCCTATTTCCATACCAATTCTGGCTCCAGTTAATATGCTGTCTTAGAAAATGAGTTCCTTTTCCCTGCAGAGCCGTAACGTATGTGCACCACAGTACTGGGGTGTGATTGCGTGCGTATGCGTGCATAGAGGTGACTTTGAGGCAGGTCTGGGTGGAAGGGAACCATTTGCGCATGCTTAGGAAGGATCTCCTGAGCTCACTTAGTTTGGCTGTGCTCCGGTTTCTCTTCTCCAGATATGAAACTGATAGCCAACATGCAAACGCAAGTTGCCTGAATAAGATGGGCATCAGACTAGAAGGTGGCTTAAGAAACTCTTCAGACAACCCTGGACAGATGTTTGTTTCCAGAGATGTTCCAAATTCTGTAGGTAAGCTAACATTGCACTTGTGCCTATCCTGGCCTGTTCAATATCCTAACTGTGAAAGCCATTTTCTCCAAAAGATTACTTCTCCAATTTCACCTTGTGGTGCCTGCTCTCTAAGTTCAGTTTTCTCTACCACAGCCTATTCCTACTGAAATACTTATGCCATTGAAACAAAATACAAACCAAGGGTAACCTTCAGCATTCACAATTATTCCTGAGAATTTACCTCTTGATATTGTTCAATCCTTATCAACAAAAGGAATCCAGAACGACCATAATGAGAAATTCATGATAATTCCCAAAGTAAAACAAAAAACAAAAACAAAAACCCATTCATATTACACTGAAATGCGTGTCAAATCTATGTCACTGGGACAAACCAGAAAATATCACACTGGAATAGATACTGCAGTTTTTACTTTAGGTTTTTATGACACTGTTACTGAAATATTGTGTTCAGCTGTGGTTTCCTCCATTCTGAAAATATGTTAGAAAATTGGATAGGACTCAAGTAAGAACTACAAGAGTGATTAGACTTCTGAAAGTCATTCCCTATAGTGAAAGACTAAGAAAGCTCAATTTATTTAGTTACTGAAAAGAAGGTTAAGAGGATCACAATACCTACATGTGGAAGAGATTTCTGACAGTAGGCAGCTCATTAATCTAGTAAAAAAGGCATAACAAGATCCAGTGTTTGGAAGCAAGCTGAAATAAGACTTACAAATGAGGCACACTTTTTTCACAGTGACAGTAATTAACTGTTGGAACAATCTGCCCAGGGATGTAGTTGATTCTTTATCATTTAAATGCTTACATCAACATTAGATACTTTCTAAAGAGATAAACCTGTATCTCAGACAGATGTAGAAAATACCGGATGAAGTTCTCTGTCTGGGGTCTGCAAGAAGTCAGACTGGAGGTTTATTACAGCTGCTCAACATTGTACCTCAACAAAACAGTTCTACAAGTGCTCGGCGCTTCAAGGACCAATCATCTTGTGACCATCATTTCTATCCTTCATGTGCAGTTCACTTCAGACTAGATGGAGGCGGTTTCCAAAATTCATCTTCTTGTCTGACAGGCGAAATAAGAACCCCTTCAGGACAGATATGGGCATCTAAAAAGATCATCCCAAGCCATGTTCACTGTCTGGCATCATCACTGCCAGAGACCAAATTACATCAAAGGTGCCAGTAGGCACGCGCAGGAAAGCTGTTTGAGCACTATCTTTGCCTGATGCTTCTACCCAAGGAACATCTGTTGGGCTAACTCCAAGCTAGTGATGGGTGAGTCAATACGTAGACCTTGTAAAACGTTAGAGCTTTTAGTGTCAAGGCTGCCAAATGGCCTCTCAACATAGCTGTCTGTATGAAAAATACAGTTCCTTTATGTTTAATGAGGTTGTTGGAGAATCAACAGCCTCATAGAGGCTGTTGAAGAATCCAATTACAAAAGCAAAATGTATGATGAGGTTAGGTGAGCTGTTAATTTTCCTCTCAGTTCCTTAGTAGTATTTGTGAAACAAAACTTGCCCTTTAAGTCTCCAGGATCAGATGCTGGAGCAAAAGAACAGCAGAGGAAAAAAAAGAGCACAGAGAGAAACCACAGAGAGCAGGATGAGAAGCATTTATGCACAAAATAAGCAGAAACAGCCTGACATATAAGGGTAAAGAGAAAATGGTGTGCTAAAGTATTAAACAACCAACCAAAATGTTTATCTTCAGAAAAACAAAACTAAACACCTCATTTGTTCATCTCTAGGATGGGACAGAAAGAAAAATTCAAAGTGTACACAAAAATAACCCTCAGAATGCTGCACGAGGGTGGAAGCCTACAGAAAATCACACCTGGATTTGCCATACAATATACTTGCTACAAGCTTCTGTAGGTTTTTTTAGAATACCTAGTTACTCTGATTTTTTTTTTCTTGTGACACTTAAAAGATTGACAATGGACTATGAAATATTTAGAAAACACTGAAGGGACTTTTTATAAGATACACCTAATTAAGACAATATAACACAGAGATTCAATATAAAATGGATTAGCAATATTCCTGTTTGGTTGCTTCATTATCTACCCTGAGTGTAAATCTTAATGGTATTCTGAAAACTATCTCCTCACGTGGGTTAAATTTCCTAATGAAAAGCTCATTAAATACAGTATTCTTGCAAAAGACATGAAGATAGGGTTATTGCTTATGAACTGGACTCTTAGTCCTGGGACATGGGAGGAGGAGGGCTGTATTCCCTGCTCTGTCACACACTTCTCATGTGATACTAAACAAGTCACTCTTGGCTGGCTTTGCAAATGTGCTCAGCAGCTGCTTCTTATGATCAGATTACCAAAGTGCTGAAATCTTTTGAAAATCTGGCTATTTATTTTGTTGCTGAATAGGATCAGAGATCTTTTGAAATCTGGCCCCAGTTGGGGTGCTGTGCTCTTTTGAAAAGCTAGCCCTAAATCTGTATATGCCTCAATTTCTCTATTAGCATTATCAGCACTGTTCTGCTTTATCAAGAGGATGAGAAACAGCTGGCATACACAGCAATTCAAATTTGAAAGGGGATATATAAATGTAGAGTTGCTCTGATAGTTGTGGAAATGTCATATGTACTTAAAAAAAGCAAACAAAAACACAGCTCCTGATTTTTCGTAAACCTTTATGCAATTGCGGTTTTCCGTAAAATCTGAAATGAGGTAATGTTGACAATATTATTCTGCTTGCTACAGGTAATGTTTGGGAGTTGTCTGTATGTATAAACACAGGAACAAAAATGTTTCTCCCTATTCCTTTTATGATTATGAATATGCATTTAATGGCTTTCCAGATGATGAAATAAGACACGGAATTTTGTACTTGCATGTGGTACCACCCCATGCAAAGCAAAGCAAAACCAATTTTTATATGATACAAGTAGAACGCAAAGTGACAACACACACATGCTTGTGCAGATGCACTCGCCTAACTCCGTGAGTAAGAATTATAGGCAGTGATGTGCTCAAGCACTGAAATTAAGGTAAGAGTTTTCAAACAGCTCCAGCTATGAGGAGAACTACAGCACAACTGGAGTTAACTAGTTTATTAGGGATTTGCCTTTCCTTCCTTAGGAACAGGAATCACAGTATGACTAATTTCAAAGTTTTTAAAAGTAAAAATATTCTTCTTGGCTTAAAAGCTAGCAAATAAACAGAAAAGATATTTCTTAAGGGAGCTTGATATTTTAAAACAACACCTAAGTTCCCAACAGTATGGAGATTCTTATTTCGCTCGCCATCTCGGATAGATGTAGAGGCTTACATGTTCTCAAAATTGTAAGCTCTCTATGAAGGGTGTTCTTTAATTACAGACGGCTAATGAAAACAGTTTTTACTGATCTCTCTAATGTCCTGGGAAAGTCTTTACTATGGATTCATTGTATTCTACTCTATATCCCTGATTGAAATGGGAGACCACAAGAGCATAGGGATTTGGTGGAAACTCGATTTCCTTCCTCTGGCTTCAAAGAGAACAGTTGCAGAAATTAAGCTGCATTGATATTGTGGTCAAACTTTGGTCAGCCTGTGGTTATACTTGCATATTATATAGATATAAAATCACTGCACTTTGGTTTTTAAATTGCTGGGTCTACCTTCAGTATCTAAATCTCGCTCTGTTGACCACAGGTACCAATATAACTATTACATGAAAATAAGAATTATTATTAAATCCATATACTTCAAACTTCACTTCCAGGGCTTTGACTATTATTTACTCCAAATATTTAGACAGTGACTTTGGAAAACACTAATAAATATATAACGGCAAACATATGAGATGGGAAAGATAGATTTACATTTTTAATTTAAAAAAAAATGTTTGTGTGTTTTCTTTCACTTCAGACAAAATATTTTCTTTGAGTCATAACTTTTGACTTGTAATATGGAGTGATGTAACTCTTGGTAAAACAAATATTTTAAAAGCCCATTCATTTACACCACTTTATTCCCTCATGTCTACATACCAATTAAGGACATGGCTCCCTGCCTGGTTTTCTTTTTCTTTCCTTTGGTTGTTTTTAAGGTCTGTGCTACATTAATTATCAGTTGGTTAATCTATTTCTTCACCTCTTCATACAGATGCATTTATTATCCCTGCAATGGGCTCAACAAAGTCTAAAAGAAGCAGTCATTCAACTGGAGGCATACACTAGAAGTTCAGATGATCTGGAAAACCAGTAAGCTACATTAACAGAAGAAACCAAAGGCTAAACTCTGTTAAATTTAGTGGGACATTATGTATGTCCTCACATTCTCTGCTCAGCTGAGGAGACTAAGGTATGATGGCTATACTGAAACTGTTAAATCCAACCACAAGATCCAATTCCTCAACCGTTTTCATTTGCAAAATGAAGCATTACAATATTAAGCTTTACTGAGGCTCTGCCCAAAACACTCTTCATAGCAAAGACACTTTTCTTCCGTTCCAAAACGGACAAATCAAAAGATAAACAAAAGTTCTATCAGATATTGCAATCTACAGATAGCAACAGCCTTTTTTCATTTTACATATCAAAAACTACAGCAGTGATTACTTTTTGTCTGTTTCTGATTACTAAAAGCAAAAAGCAGAACAAGCGCTTTTGGCACACCGGATTTATTGCACATCTGTAATTGGCTAACCCCATCATGTGCATTATTTGAAAAAGTTATGTAGACAGAACATATAAGTTAAGATATTCATGCTTCTAAAAAAGACCACCTGGAGCTAACCCATGCAACATAAAAAATGAATGTAAAAATCATATGGAAACATTTTATTAAGGGTTTGGAAAAGTGGAATGTTGTGGCATGGACTTTTACATAGAAATTTCTACTGGATGACAATCCATATAATTTTATAATGACAAGAGATTAACTTGGTTTTAATTTGAAAGTTTTCCCTGACTTATTTTACCGTCATCGCCAAAGTTGGAGCCCATGCAACTGTCGATATTATTCTCCTCCTGACATATTTACCTCTCCTGAAGCCCATACTCTTGTCAACAAAACCCACTCAGCCAACACTGTCAATGTTCTCAGCCATGAATTATAATGACAGCACCCACCATCTTTCAGCTGGAATGAGGAAAGTATGTTCTCAACTCAGGAGTGAATTTTGAATGACACAGCGAGGATTTTACTGTGCACAGAAAGACATGCACATTGAAGGAAGAAAGAAGTGAAAAGTTTAAAACTTTTTGGTTTCTTTTAAATAGTATTCTTCTTCATCAGGTTGTTCTCATTACCAAGACTACATTGAGAATGCAAACACATAGAGAAAAATACAGGAATACAAAAAGGAGAGAGTCAACATTGGAAGCTGAGTACCAGAAGACAACATTATGCATATTCTGTGTTCCAGCTAAGGACTCAAAAAAATGAATGGCTAAAAAAAATAAATTGTATTAAAAGAACATAATGAAAATGCAAAAATTACCAAGTCAGTATAACAGCACAAAAAGAGACAAAGGAAGATGAACTGCAGTGTAATAGAATGGAAGTACAGTAGTGGCTGGGAGTAAGAGAAAAGACATTAAAGTCACCTGTTCTGTTTCCTTGTTCTTAAAAACGTACTGTTTGGGTGCTTTCCTATTTAATTGTTAAGTTGTAAGGTGGAGTTCTAGCAATAAACAACTATTCCAGGGACTGACATCTGATTGACAACATTTTAGAAAGAGTATTAATTTGTTACCAGCAGTAAATGTTTTGTGTCTCCACAGAAGTGATGGATAGAACATTTTATGATACAAATAAAGCACCATGAGAAACTAAATCATTCTATCATTTCTGCTAGCAGAACTGCAAGGATCAGGTTGGTTCTTTTTATGTAAAAAAAAGGACACGCAAAATAAGGACAGCTGAACTTGAAACGGTTTTCCCATTGTTCTTGTTCTGCATCACAAGAAAACCAAAACCTTGTAACAAAGTCTTGTAACAAAATTAACTACAAAGCAACAACCAGTATCCAGGAATTTATGACAACAAAGATAAAAATTAATAAAACAATAATAATAACAAATATAGTTTTCCATTTCGATATAGTGAAATAAATAAATTTCAGGAGGTTTGATTTACTAAGTTGCACAGGTCATTGTCTATGATCCAAACATAATTGTAATTTGCAAATTTTAAATCAGCACTTATGCCATGTTTACTCCCAGTTCATTGATGATCATGCCCAGAGCGGATTCTGCAGAAAGGCACAGAAACTCTTTCTTAATAGTACCTTTCACTTTGATCTGCTTTCCAAGATCAATCAGTTATACAGTTAATGTGTTTAGCTTGGTTCTGCCAATATAATGTTCTTCCAGTATTTTAAAACCATAATTATGCAGTAGTAAGGCAAATGCCTTACAAATACTTCAGTATACAATGCCTATCCTAGTTAATTGGACTTGCAATTTCAGAGAATTAAGCTGGGTTTGTTTTATACGAATTACTTTCCATTTATCCATATTTTTTTTAAAAAAATATACAATCTTACTTTTATCCCTTTAGTGGAGGAATTTTCTCAATATTTTGCCTACAACTGCCTTGAGGCTGGGACATCCAGTGGAAAGACAGCTCAGTATTGCAAACTTCACACCACCAGCACTGCAAAGGATGGATGATGCTGAAAATTGTATCAGGCTGGTATCAGAGGTAACCCGCTTCCCTTGCCTGAAGAGCACATAAAAGACTATTTATTTAACAGTTCTCGAATATCTGAGAAACACTGCAAGCTGGGATTCAGGATAACGATGCCCAAGAGTTTCAGAGTCCCTTGCTTGTACCATGGCAGGTAACCTATCAAAGCAGCAACACAGAACTGTGGCAACCACAGTGAGGCAATGCCAGTGGATAATACTGAGACGTCAGGGGTTTCCCTGCTCTGCTGGGATGATCTGCTTTTTTTGGCACATCTAAGAATTATACCGTTTTGTTTTTCAAGTACTTTTGAAGTTTGATTCAGACACAAAAGAAAGATTTCTTGTTTCCCCAGCAGAAAAGATAGAGAGAGCATTCATCATGTGTGGATATGACTCAAACACAGAGCAGGCAGTTCATGGAGCCTCACACTTGGGACTCCAGCATTTGGATTCCAGCAGCAGAATGCTTTTGCATGAGGAGCTTGAGGGAGAAACAATGAGGAACAAACAAGACTACAAAACCCACAACAAGCTATAATAATCCCATTTTGTTCAAGAAGATATGATATGAGCTCTAAAGGCAGAATTCTCCTCCCCAATTTTTTGTACTGTTGATGACTATGATGGCACATGCTCCATGAACACTGCTATTAACAGTAACCGGAACTATAAAGACCAGTAAAATTGATTCTGTACAGCCAAGGACTTAAAGAAACCTGTATCAACCTCTCCTGACTTTGCTGCATCAGTAGAAGTTTTACTATACCTCACTGCTAATGAGCCTATGCCATTGCCAGAACTCTTCCCATTTCTAATAAACATAAAACCAATTTTTCTTTTCTTTTTCTAATCCTGCTAGATTTTTCCTTAATGTCACTGCTTGTCTTTGTCAATTTTCTGCACCTCAGACATTCCAGTTTATCTTAACTGCTATATGTTTCCCTTTAATCCCAAAGTTTTACATAAATACACATAAGGTTTCAAATTACTGATTTCACTTTCATTCTGAAAAAGGGTACAGTTTTATAATTTTCAGGTGCATAGGAAACCATAATTTCATAAATTTTTCTTTAAGAGTTCTAGTCAACTTCTATTCTAATTTTTCCATCAAAATTTTTCCTCACAATCAATTCCACATATAAGTTTTCCCATTAGGCAATTAGTCCCTCAAAAGCACTAAGTACATTGGTTGGCACCTTCCTCCATTTGCAGAGATTGAAAGCAATCAGGTCATGATCACTTGTCACTAGGCAACCACCGACTCCAGTATTCAATTCATCTTATCTATCTCAATGAGATTCAAACAGAGCTACCTCATTTGGGGTGCCATATCTTTCGTACTAGAAAACCATCAATAATTCTCACAAAGAACAATAATGTTTTACCACTGACTGAGATTTCCAGCACTCGTTTCCTACATTTGAACAACACCTAACAGTCTTTTTCTTTAACCTACGTAACAGGTTGATGACTAAGCAACCTACTCCTATGGCTGCACTGCCCCTATGGCCACACAAACAGATTTATGACAGATATTATGTTATAATCAGTGTTTGATACTGGTAAACAGTTTACAGTGGCCTACATAAATAGGACTCAGATTCTCATAAGAATAAGAAAAACACCTGCAAGACAGGGAAAAATAGATTACAGGGGTATCATGAATTCTCCAGCACAAGAGCGGAAGTTCTATGCAAAGTGGGATGGCCAGATTTGGAGACCTTTTTCATAACAAACAATACAGCCAATTCATCTGCATTATACAGTTTTCATCTGATTGACCTTTTCATGTCTAACAGTGAAAAACAAAGTCTTAGGCCACGCACACTCAGAAATAAAATAATTCTTATATATCTTTGCTCCTATAGATGGTTTCCCTGAGACAGAATTGCGTGGTGGTTCAGAAGAGAAGCTGGTCTTAGTGGAAGGCTGGTGTGGTTTGGCAGGGAAAAGCTTGCAGTATCTTGCATCTCCTACTCAGAAGTCAAGTTTAAAATATAAAATGCTTACAAGAGATAATGTTATTTAAAGGGTTTCCACAATGAGATCATTCAGAAGAGAACCATTTATTTATCTCTTAAAAATGCATATCCAGCCTAAAAATTATTAGGAAAAGGTATTTAAATTAATGAAAGTATTTCCACTTGACATTTGGGATAACAATTACCCTACTTTCCAATTATCATTATTGCTTATTTTCTTTCCCAGAAAATTCGAAGCATTGGACTTATTTCTTCAATGCCAAGTTCCATAGTATGATAAGACATCAAATTCATTTTCAACCTATATTTACATACTTTATGTTGAAAATGGATCATTTGAAAAACATGCTAGTTTGAAGGAAACAGGTGTAATTTTGGTTTAAAGCCCATTTTTTTCTTCTTGTGATTTTCAAAAGATTTTTTACTCATTTTAAGACCAATGCAGAACTGAAGTAACATTGAATGCTTTATTGCAAGCAACATGTCAGAGTCCTATTTAGTTACATTGGACAAGAACAATTTGGGTAAGA
Organism: Gorsachius magnificus; assembly: GCA_034008185.1. Taxonomy (NCBI): domain Eukaryota; kingdom Metazoa; phylum Chordata; class Aves; order Pelecaniformes; family Ardeidae; genus Gorsachius; species Gorsachius magnificus. The sequence continues at coordinate 41,064,605 of CM067086.1, read as the reverse complement.
AAAATTTCAGCCCACCGCAAACACGTTTGACAGCATCTGATTTCTTTTCATACTCATGTATATATATATATGTAATTCCAGAACACAGATGTGTAAAAT